>JAUZST010055061.1:0-24116 GCA_034779995.1 Parotocinclus haroldoi | reverse complement strand
GTGTGTGTGTGTGTGTGTGTGTGTGTGTGTGTGTGTGTGTGTGTGTGTGTGTGTGTGTGTATGACTAGTCTTGAGATTAACTTGTGTATGGATATAACCTTATGTATGCTACTGAGATGGCCACTGATACCGATAGCGACGTAAAAGAAGCCAAATAAACTAACAAACAAACGTGATGGGCTGCAAGTTCAGTGTCAGTTTTAGCTGCATAACATATAGGTTACTGTAGTATATTTTAACATTACTACTTAATAATTGAGTAAAAGTACTGTATGTTCGGGTTTATGCACGCATACATATTTAGCTAGCCAGCCTTTAGATCCAACACTTTCTTATCTACCCAATCCTGGACAGGGTGGCGGGCCAATGGCATATACTATTCTAGAACCCTAGTGGCTTAACCTAGTCAGTTTGAGACAGTGCCCAACAGGCATCACAGGGTGTAAGGCAGAAACAACTCTAGACAGGGCGCCCATCAATTGTAAGACACACACTCATGCACTAAGTGCCACTTTAGTGTAAACAAAAGCATGTCTTTGGGCTGTAGGAGGAAAACGGAGCACCTGGAGTAAACCTATATAGGACATGCAAAGTCCACACTGAAAGAAAAACATACATTACTTACTGTGCCACCATGCCACCCTGTTATCTTCCTATGAACTGCAGGACATGTCAATATACTTATATTCTTATCATGGTAGGTAAGATATTTCAATGGAGTAAATATTCTTATTATAAATTATTGGTAGGAGATTTTTAAATGTTAATATTCTTATTGTAAACTATAGGTATGACATTTGACCTATCAATATGTATCACATGATATATCACATATCATACCTATCAATATGACATATGGCCTATCAAGGGTTGTTCAATCCTTGCGCCCTATGCTGTCGGTTAGACACCGTCTCTCCCACAACCCTGTCCAGGAGTAGGCAGACAAGTGATTGAATCAATTGAACAAATATCTAATATTTTGTCATTTTTGTCATTATTGATAGTAATGATCCAGCGTTTCATGCCTGTGGGTGGTATGTACAGTATGTGATCCACTAGGATTTTAATGTTAATGACAAATAAGAGCCTGGTGTTCTCAATCAATGGGGTGACATCCAGGCTCAAGTGGGCACCCTACTGTATTTCAAGATGATCTTTTTATCTATAAGATCTATCTATAAGGTCTGTAAGTCTGACCTTCACAAACACAAACTTTCATTCATTCAATATCTTATCCACGTATTCTAGTCAGGGTCGCGGTAGAGTCGGTGCCCAGCTCTGGTCCAGGTGGCTGCACAGGGCACAAGGCGCAAGCAACTTTAGACAGGGCACCAATTCATCATAGGGCACACAACACACGTTTGTGGAATTTGACAATGATATAAAGAGTAATTTTGTCTTTTCCAATGTGATTTTACCAAGTGAGGGGTTACTAACATTTGCTATCATTTGTTCATATTTGTTGTTAAAACAAGCTCCAGCATCTCATAATTTACAAATAAACCACGGTTCAAACCATACCATTGTGCACTGAGGCTTTTAAAAATGTAATATAAAACCACCAGCTTATTCATCTTTGCTCCCTGCCATGTAAATATGCTAGTGCCCCCCACCATTCCCCCCACCCATTTCCTTATATGCCTCACATGATTTATTTTTGTCGCCAGGCCTGAATTGCTGTCACTTTATCATTGTTCCAGAATATTCCTAGACTAAAATTTAATGGAGGATTTTATTTTAGAATCCACTTTAATGGTGCAGTTTTAACCAGGCTAGGCATAACAGCACCACAGCAAGCCCACAGGGCAAATGGCAGTCTATTAAAACCATAAATCTGCCCATTTTAACTGACACCAGCAATTTACAGTGTCTAAAAAAGAGCGGAAAAGTCTGCCATCTAGTGGCTATGAAGGATAGATGAATTGACCTGTCAGTAGAGGTGGGTAGAGGAAGTATTATTCCAAGTAACACTGCGTCTGCTGCTCTTAAATTACTAAAGACTCGCGAATTAAAGTATAAAACTACTTGTATGGAGTAATAAAGAGTAATCAACTATATAAATAATTATATGACTCCACATCAGTGATGAGATTAAACCATTCAATATAGATGAAAGCACATCAAATACGAATTGTATACATACACTGTACTTTGTACAGCTTTTCCAGTATCTGGAATTTATTTTGAACTACACATCAGTCTGACCATACAGCAGCTCAATCTATGAAATCTATCACTCACTCTCTCTATCTTATGTCATATCCACTTATTCCTGGTCGGAGTTGCAGGAAGAGTCCATGCAAGTGAAGAATATTATTATTATTATTATTATACAATATAAATATAAACTGTATACATACATACTGGTCCTGTAAAACAGGATATATTTTACTTTTAATAACTTGACTGAATATTTCATGCTGCAGGATGGAAAGAGTTAAGATCTCAAGAGTTTGAACCACATTAGTCCACATTTAGACTAATGTATAACTGAGTATATTCAAAAGTTTTGTTACTTGGTCCTCATACAAAGATAAGACTAAGAGCAAGGTGTGTATAGGTAACTTTTAAGCAAGCAAAGCCCTCTATTACACTGGTTAATATTAATGATCCTACCATCAGTAGAACGGAAGGCATATTTTTACATATGCAATACTATGAAGTACTGTGAATTACTTCTGGGTGTCGAAACAAATTGAATAAATGTATATTATTATGAGAAAAAGTGTTTCATTATTTTCTCTCTACAAATCTAGCCTGTCTGGTATTTAGAGACGACTGTTCTTTCTTGAAACACTGGTCCGGATCTTCTGACTCACATCCTGTGAGAGTAACAGATACAGCTAATGTTTTTAAAAGATCCTCGCTGGTAGAAGCAGCATCGCTCACGACCAAGCATGTCCTACAGCACAGGGGAGGAAGTTTATTTAGTAGGGCCATATATCATCTTTTCATTTCTCAGGGCTCTTGCTGTTTGTGTCTGTGTGTCTGATCTGTCCCAGCATCTGGACACAACATCAGACAAGGACAGTTCAGCATGTGGTAGATCCACTGTCGACCTGTACATCTCATCTCACTGCTCCTGACCAGAGTGCTTCTTTAATAGGAGTCTGACCTGTCTCGGTGCAGTCAGAGCTCATTTACTCTGAAGATCCTTCTTTGTGACCTATATTTCCAAAAAGACCTCGTGGCTCAAGCCTGGGAAGACAGTCAGATGGCATTTCCTCAACTGCTCCACGTCTTAACGATTTGGTTACTGTACAAAGCACCCCAGAAGGTTTTACACCAAGAATTCAATGTTTTATTAGATAAAGCCCACGAGACATTTGCAGCCGATGTTCCAGGTCAGGTTAGATTCAAGTTAAGAAAATCAAGAAAATGTCTAGTTCACTTTTAGGAGACGTCAATAGCTTTTTTATTCATAAATACAGTGCAGTCTTTTCCAAAATTTGGAAGATTCATATTACATGTTTTTTTTTATTTTTTTCTGTTTTATGAACATTGTTGGGGGTAACGCATTAAAACAACAAGAGATGACTGTATTCTAAGTATAATGCCTTGTAATAAAGTTACGTTACTATGCATGAGTTTGCTGCGCCCTCAAAATAGCACAACACACAGCCATTAACGTCTAAAGCGCAGGAAACAAAAGTGAGTACACCTCTAAGAGAAAATAGCCAAACCGTACGCAATTAGCAATTTTCTCAAGAGTTTGAACCACATTGGTCCACAAGTAAACAGGTTGTGTGCTAACTGAGGATATTCAAGGTTTTTGTTACTTGATTGTCCAACAAAGATCACGCTAAGAGCAAAGCGTGTATAATTTGTGAGGGTAACTTTTAAACAAGCAAAGGCATCTCTTACATTGCTTGATATTAATGTTCGTGAGCCTACCATCAGAGCAGAACGCATATTCTGAGAACAGAATGCATATTCAGAAGAAATTATTCTTTTTACATGTATAGTACTATGAAATACTATGAATAACATGAGATAGTTCACTATGTGGGTGTCAGAACAAGTTAAATACATTACATTCTAAATCAATGTTTTCTTTTTTTCTGACTAACAATGTAACCTGTCTGTCTGGTATTTAGAGATGACTGTTCTGTCACTTTGTGAACCATTTGGCCATTTTCACTATTCAGATTCAGATTCAGAAAACTTTATTCATCCCCTAGGGGTAACTGAAGAAATATACTATGTACTTATTTTGGCTGCCAGTGGTTTAGACGTTGTTATTGGCTGTGTATTGAGTTATTTTGAGGGCACAGTTTAATTTTACAGTTATACAAGCTGTAGACCAATTACTTAATCAAGGTGTCATATCTTAAGTGTTGCCCTATGAAAAGACATAATGAAATATTAACAAAAATATAAGGGGAATTCAGGAATACACAGATTCAGATAGGTGGAACTATATAAATATACAACTTATTACCAGAACTACAACATATATTAAATTCAGTAACTGTATATTATTCGTGTAATGCTGTTTATGAAATTTTCACACACACCCACATCCAGGGATGAGAGAAACAAAGCTTTCTGAAGAGTTTATCATTTGAACCAACAACTTAGTCAAGTTAGTTAGTGTTTTGCCACTCTCTAATAATATTAATGATGTCTGTTGACCAGATTTGACACAGGAAGACCAAAGATCGAAGATCAATTTGGATCTTAACATCTTTACACTAGAACATAATTGTGTACTGGACTATCAGCAAAAAAGCTAAATCTCAAATCTCTCCTCTGACTAGCTACCACTTTTGCGTCCTTAAGGCAAAACTCTTTACCCATAATTGCTTGGATTTGTAAGAATGTCTCAATTGCAAGTTACTCTTGAGGGTTTCTGCTATATTAAATGATAAATGTAAACAGCAATGTTCAAAGGATTACCAAAATCACTGCAATAATGAATCTACTCAGTCTGAATGGGATAAGAGAGCAGAAATGTTCTCTCACATCATTTTGCCGTATGAACAACATGGACCTTGATCGATTATGTAACCAATCTGCGTTACTGTACGCCTCATAAGACCCAGTAAGTCGGATTATCCTCTAAAGACCTGAATAAATTCTACTATGTTCGGCAAAATCCAAATGAATCCTCTTTGGCCGGGCCCAGTATGAATGCATGAGCAAACAGATGAGAAAACACGTTTCCCACTGTTTAACTGTTTCAGATTCATACATTATACAGTCAGTTTCAATTAGTGGCACCTTTCAAGAGAATGAGCGGAAATGATCGCACCAGATGAGATTTCCAAATCATCACCTACGTATCTGCAAGCTGTCTAGGATGGCTACACACCACACCATGGAGTGCAAACCACAAAATGCAGCACCTGAGCCTCATTATTCTGAGCATAATTGGAACTAGAGTTCTAATCATGTTTTGAAAAAATTTCAAAATCAAACTTTTTGGCGATAGAGGCTATTGGCAAGTTTTTTGGCATGAAACAAGGTCCTGAATCGTTTATGCACTGGAGATCATTTTTAGCTAAGGAACATGCAAAAGAATGCGCTTTCAACAAGATATGTTGACATACCAATATACAAATTAGTCCCGAATGGCGCTAATTTTTGCAGTGCCCATCAAAGTCTCTTACACACTACAGTCCACAAATACAAAACTGAGATAAGGCTCAAATGTCCAAAATCCCACAACAAATGTTCTGTTAGTCCTAGTAGACATTGGTTATTTTACATGCAGAGGTTTCCATCTATTTAAATTAAAATAAAATTCTGATTGCAAGTTTGCATTTAATTGCACTTAATGTACTCCAATCCACAAATACTCACATGTATTTAACATTTGTTTAGTAAAAATTACCATAGCAGCAAAAAGGCTGATTTTGATAACCCTCGAATGCTGCCAGGCTCAACAAAACATCCTTCAAATATGCCTAATCATCAGGAGGAGGCGTTAGAATTCGTCTCTTCACATTTTTGCAAGAACCCACTGTTGTTCAGCTGAACTTTTTAGCCATCCATCAAGTTGGTTACTATTGTAAAGTATTTTAAAGATTATGTACAGATAAGACCAATCAAATCATTTGATTTAAAGGCTGTTGTATTAAAAATTATAATAGAAAATAAAAATCTGTCTCATATATCTAAAAACTAGTATGAGTGAAATCTGTGTACAGAAAAGAGAAACAGTCTGAAAACCATTAAAAAAACAGGTATCTATTTTGGGTAAGTGTTTAGTAAGTTTTATAAAACATATAAAGATAAGAATTACTGCGTTGTACAGTACAGTACGGTTTCAAATATCTAAACTGCTATGTGACTATGTTAATGTTCGGTCATCGTTCATTTCAGCATCTTTTTGTGTACACTATTAGCTTTATGTGTGCTGTGAATAGTCTAGTGACATATTTACAATGGAAGTGTAAGCGAATGCAGATAGGTAAATGTATGTTATTCTTCTATTCAAGTGCTTTCTATCAGGAAGAGCTTAAACAAGCGTGTTGTTGTTTTGTGTTGTTTACTATGCTTTTGAAACCTCAATGTGAGGCAGAACTGGTAATAATCCATATGAAACTTATCAAAGCAAACCATCCCTACATTAAGGTAATCCTGGGAGCTTCATTTCTCAATCATCCAGTCTTGTAGTAATTCCCTAATCTTTGCTTCGGAGGCCAATGATTAAACACAGGGCTACAGAATACTGGCCAATCCTGAATGTTTATCTAGAGAAAAAACAAGGCAACTTGGGTCCGCTAAGTGTAATTTGAGGTGGTGACTTCCAGATGGCAGACCAGTAATTAAACTGTTAGTTTGGTTTTTGGACATCTTGGTCAGGGACAGGTTCACCAAAAGTATGTTGTGCACATTTACCAACAAGTACAACAAATCCTCCACATGTCCACAGACTCATGCTGATAACAGTGGCATGTGTTTCATTTCAACCACTTTCACCGCTTATACAGCCTAACCTAAGGCATCACGGATTAATGTTTTATGTTAAATAAAACTTAGGATGCGCTACACAAGTAATGCCAGAAATTGCTAGTTAATATGCAACATTAAATGTATATTTACTACAAAGTTAGATTGTAGAGTTTACTACTGAGCTAGTATGCTAAAGAAACATGAGCTGCATCCTCTGTGTATCAGACGTTAGGACACGAAAAACCAAGCTCAGAGACACATACCAGTGTGAGTCAACCTAAAGCTCTATATTTACATAGTGCACTAATCCCAATTAGACGCTACATTTATGTCTGACCTTTAACAGTTTACATACAGCTCTCACTGCATGACGTGATGATCCTTTCTTCCCTGCCAAGTAAGAGCTGAGAATTAATCAAATAATTATAATCATTTTAAATATGATTTAAAAAAACACAAATCACAATTTTAAAGAGCAAACTCACCAGGATGCCCCCTCCAAACATGCCCCCCTGCCACCCCCTAAAACTACACCTATGGTCAATAGCGAGGTTAGTTACTGCTAAGTACTATTGGGTAGACAGGTAGGAGAAAAGTTAATAGATAAGCACAGAAAGGCCTTGGGCACCCAGTCACCTGTTGCAGGCCCTTGGTTTGTCCCTCCTTAACCAATGTCTGCAGGTCAATTACATCTGCCTATCCATCTAAGATACATTTTTGTTTGATTACTGTCCAGTATTGTTTATACCAAACATTATATGAGGCTAAGATTAATCCTGAAGGAAACTGCATCAATAAAAGTGGGTTAGGTTTCTAAACAAGTAACATATGTTCTGTTTTATAGAGCTATTCAACGTTATTTCATAATAAGTTAGTGATTATAATATTCGTGAATCGGTAGATACAATAAATGTAAGGTTCCTAGATATCAAATATATTAACAGCTCGGATTTTAACTCGGCATTCATAACTTATATAAGTAAATGAGTCAAAGTTATTTATTGCAAAGGAAGTGGGCTGAAATGAGAAAAGCCCTTACTGCAAAACACCAAACTAATCCATCAATTAAACTTTTACAGCAAACAGTTGAAGCAAATATGAATATGAATGATCTGACCAAGCACCAATAGTGCTTGACATGCATCTGTAACAAGAGACATGCTAATAGTTTATCTGCATGCAATACTAGGGATATAACAAAAAAACCCAATGTCCCTTTTCTGAGATTCCTGTTAACCGTTTTTAATCGTTATCTATTTAGAATTGTATTACTAATTTAAATTTTATTATTGATTTAAATTGTATCATTTACTTAATTTTACTATTACTACAACTGAATTATTTCAATTAGCATCTAGGCCACCCATGGAGGTCGGGTCCCTTTTTGAGTGTTGGTCCTCCCAAGGTTTCATCCTTCTATATTCAGGGACTTTTTTCCTTTCCACTGTCACCCTAGGCTTGCTCATTTTGGGATTGGCCTTTTAAGATATAATAATATTGTAAAGCTGCTTTGAGACAATACACTGTTGTAAAAAGCGCTGTATGATGGGATATATGGTGGTCTAGTGGCTAAGGTACTGAACTATTTGGTTCAAATCCGGATTGAACCAGGTTTAAATCCCATCTCTGCCAAGCTAACACAGTTGGGTCCCTAAGCAAGGCCCTTAACCCACAATTGCTTGGATTGTTAGATTGTATGAATTGTAAGTTGCTATGGATAAGGGCTTCTGTGAAATGACAAAAATGCAAATGTTATGTCTACATTTTAAACATCAATGATCAGAATATGAAATGGTGCACTATACACATATGTGTGTACCTGTGTAAGGAGAACAGAAGTCGTGATGGATTTCCTTAAGGTCTCCCCCTCAAAAAACTACACTACACAGACATTATGATATATGAGTCGCTGAATAATGAATCTTCCTAAATGTATCATTTATCATCAGTTTAAGACTCAAAACAACCTGACTGCCTAAAAAACAAATGACCTTAATCTCCTTGTGGAGCACCTTGACATCAATCTTCTGCTCAGCTCTGAAAATCCCTAGAAGAACGGTTAAATTAATGGTGTGAAAAAACACATTAAGAACCATCTATTGTATTTCTGTGTTTTATTTGAATGAACATTTGAACATTGACATTATATAACCTAACATTTCAGAACAAAGTACTAAATTCAAAGTCTGTTCAGTCAGCTGCATCTACGCAAAATTAATTTCTGTCATAACACACAAGCTACCTATTCTGTCATTACACTGTATTTTGGTTAGGTTGTGTAGCCAGCAAACAATTGCAAAATGTAATTTCAGCATTTTATTGCCATTTAGTTCACTCTTTCATGCACTCTGCTGTGCAAAAGTCTCATGCCACCATTCGAGTTGTTGTTTATACTATATAACTATTTGTTCTTGGCAATACCATAATGGCCATATTTAACATATTGTCGAGAGCTTTATCAAATAATTGTCTTTTAACCCTTCTACCTTTCCACAAACTGGTTTCTTTCCTGCTAACCTTGCAAAAAAAATTATTTTATTTCTGATCAAGCTTCTTTCGACTCTTGAAGGACCAAGCAAGCTGGCACATGCTGCTACTGCAGTGAGGGGAGATCACACTAAATACTTGCCTCTATGGCCCATAGTTGTTTTTTCTGTATTTTTATGTTCTCTAATAAGGAGGCAAACAGTAAAATAATTAAATGTGGGACTTTATTCCTATTTTTCTATAAAGTCTATTACAAATAGTGTTATTTGGGGGTTGCAGGTTTCTGGAGCTTGTTTCTAAAGTGTGGTTGCTTATTTGGGCTCCCTTATCTTGTCTCTCTCAAAAGTGCAGGTTGGTCTTTTAACCAAAAAAGACAAAGAAAAAAGAGCAAAAAGACATTTTTATATTACAGTTAATATTATTATTATTGTTGTTGTTTTGTTTTTGTTTTTTTTAATGATCAAGTAGTCACTTTGTGATCTAGTCTTTTGTTGATTTATTTTGTAGTACATTTGGGCTTTTGCTTATACACCTGTTGAAGTCTCTCGCAGGATCAGGCAATCCTGACTGAGTCTCCGTCTGAGCATAGTGTATGGAGTTGCGTACCTGTTTTGTTTTGTTTATAAAATGCATCTTACTCTGTAGTCGTTAGAATAATACAGAATATCGTAAAATATCACAATTTACACAATTTATTTGGGACATTTGCAGTACAAACAAATATCTGTAGATGTGTTTATCTTGTGTAAACTCCAGCCTTGACTTACCTGACCTCAGGTAAAAGAATCTTCAAACTCAATAAGCTGGAATTGCTTAATTGTATAATAATTAATTGCATAATAATTAATTTCAGCTGTGCAGTAATTTTCTTCGTTATACTTCACCACACATAGCATAAGCATCTATTACATTTTAAAGAAAGTAACATATCCAGTGCTAATGGTGTCTCTGATCACTTTTCCATTTGGTCAGTTAACATAAAAACAATGTTCCAGCTAGGATCAGGAGGCCTGCAGTTGTGATCAGGGGTCACTGTGAGCCCACAACACCAAGTGGCACTTTAGGGAGAGCAGATACTGGAAAGATTAGGGCTTGATAAAATGCAGGAAACCCTGGGTGAACATTTTTCACGGCAGTTGGATTACAAACTAGGTGGTATTGGAACACATGGGTCCACTGAGCAGATCTTGGCCAGATGGTTTCCACATCATGGACCTCCAGTTAAGTTTCGCTATCACAGAGAATGTGGATTAGCAGGGTGAGCTAAAGGTCATCATATATCTAAAGCTTGTGTCACAAAATCTCACTGCAGAATTCAGATTTCTAACTGTAAGAATTTTAGGATGAAACTGAAAGGTGATTGGAGAAATATGTGAGTCCATTTACACTCTGGACATATTTATAATTAAACAGGTAATGACATTTGTTATTTATTGTTAAATGTTCATTAGTTACTCTATTAGGTAATTATCTTGTCCAGGCCCCGGTGTCATTTTTGCAGCAGGTACAGTTCATCACCTAAATAACATCTGATCAGTGCTGACCCTATTGTGGTCCGCTTCCACTGATGCATAAGGTTCAAGGGGAATGGCAAGTTACCTGTTGTAGCAACAAATGGGCTTTAATCATAACCTAGAAACGGACCCAGCGTTAGTCGTATAGTTAATCTACCGGATATTGAGTGTATGACTAAATGGATATACCTAACAAAGTGCCTGCTTAGTGTTGTGACTCTTTTTCCACAAGCACCCAGCAACTCTCACCACGGATTAGGTTAGGAAAGCTCTGAGGAACCTCAAACAGTGCAAACCCACAGAGCTTATCCCCAATTCAAAGGCCAACCTAAAGTATCAAATGTCTTTTCAAGCCCTACAATATAAATATAAGTACAAATATAACAAAGATTCGCAAGAGGCTCATATTAGCTCAGTAGCAACCACATATCAGAAGGGCCATGACCCCATGGATTTTACAAGCAGGATAGTATAAGTGGATAATGTAGTTAGTGCAGTCTGCTCTCAAAATGTTCTACTTTTACAGTGCACTAACACCTGATGAAAGTGGACATCCATGATTTTACTGGCAATAGATATTCTGATTGGAAAATGAGAGCTTCTGGGAAGTCGTGACTGTGCAATAGAGATGCCAATCACAGAGTTGTCCCAATAAACAGCTGTAATTCCCTTCCTGTTCATCAGGTACTTCTGCAATTCCTGAACAGACAATCAAGGCTGCATAGTCACTTGCAGGGGCTGAAGTAAAAAAAAGTGTAATTAGGCACAATTTGGCCGTTTTCACTTATGGGTAAAAATGGCCCATAAGTGGCTCTCTCACAAAATGTGAGAGGTGTATATACTTTTGTGAGACACTGTAAATGCAACCCCAATTCCAATTACTTGGGACATTGTGTAAAGCATAAATGACATGTCACCCTATGTTTAATTGAATACACTACAATGAAAAGATATACAAACGTATAAACTTTATTGGGTTTTTTTGGCAAATATTTACTCATTTTGAATTTAAACATGTCAGTGTCATGATTGGGTATAAAGGGATCATCCCTGAAAGGCTTAGTCATCCACAAGCAAGGATGGCACGAGGTTTGGCACTTTTGTGAACAACTGCATGAGAAAAAGGTTCAACAGTTTAAGAACAATGTTTCTCATCATGCAATTGCAAGCAATTTAGGGATTTTATCATCTACAGTCCATAATATGAATATATAATAGAAATCTCTGCAAGTAAGCGCCAAGGCCCAAAACCGACATTGAAAGCCCATGACCCTCAATTCCCCACTGTTTCCCATCGAAAATCAGTCCCACATTATAAAGCGGAAAAGACAACCCATTGGGCAACATTGTACATCAAGCAAGAATGGGAAATTACAGTAAACATGCCGCCATGGAACGTGTTGCAGGCATCAATTTCAAAATGAGTGAATATTTGCAAATAAAAAAAGTTTATCAGTTTTAACATTAAATATCTTGTCTTTGTCATATTCTGTTTTTATTTATGTTTTACATACCGTCCCAACTTGGAATTGGGGTTGCAGGCTATGTGACTATGGTCTGATTGATAACTATTTCTGTCAGTCACCTGTTTCACAAAATGTAATGTTGAGAGCATCAGAAGGAGAATGCTTACAGGACCTAGGTCTTGTAGTCACTCATAAATGTATATAGTGATTATAAATAAGATAAAGGTTCTGAGGGTTGCCCACTGTTAGATACATTGTTGGTTATATGATTCTGTACACACAGAGATAGATAAGTATCTACGAAGTGGAAAATGAAGCATGCAGATATATTCAACCTATACATGAGTAGATCCATCCATCTACTCGGCTACAGTACTCTTATGTATCCTTCTGTACCACAGAATGTTTTGTATTCTTGACGTTATGAATCCCCTGGGAGTAAGAAGGATAGGCATTTGATATATAAAAACTGGTTATATAAGCGCCGTGATTGTCCCTAATTCGACTGCTGAAGAGCATTGGGCACCTTGGAAATGATCAAGTCCAAGAGATCTGAAGGAGCTAAAGCTTTTAGCGCGTCTTTCCCCAAGTTCTTCATCCCGCAGTGCGGAAAAATCCTCTCCCTCTCCTGTGAGCTTTTTCTTCGCTAACAGGGTTGTATGTTGCAAAGAATGTAAAGCACATGTTGTCTCATTCATGCTACCCTTGAAAATTACAATCCCAAATACCTATTCAGCTTCCTCCCTGCACATGTCAAATTGCTCAGCCAAGTGTCAACAAAGCATTTTGACACAGGCCAGATGCCAAAACATGTCTACCTCTCCATACTTTCTCTCTTCATCTGTTTTTTTCTACTCGCCTCTCAGCTGTGTGTTATCTAACCTGTTCAGTTCTCTGTGATGTCGCGCCATGCTTTTCGCCCCTATTGAGGAATGCCAGGTAGCTGGACTGACTCAGTGGCTTTTTCATTTGTTTAATGTCTCTTGGTGCTGGCATTCCGTCCCTTTCAACAGGACTCAAAAGACCTTAATTACATGGATTTCAAAGCTCTCTGAGAACCATCCTCATAGCCTAATGAGACATAGGACAGGATAGAATCAATGCTTGGCTTGTCCATGATGAATGCCAGCCAGACCTTTCAGCACCTGATTATAAGCATGCCATGTAAGATTGCGAATTCAAAATCACGATCAATGCTGGAATTACAATGTACTTAATTTGAAAAATATTTCTACAAGTAAAGGTAATTCAATTTTCCTGACCTGCATCTGTTATATCTTGTAGGCCTGTAGTATCTTAGCTTCTATCTGGCATTCTTACATGCCTCTTTAACTGTAACTGCTTGCTATATGTTCTACGATGTCAACAGGACAGGCAGAGACTTAGAGTGATCTGCTACACCGATGTCCCTGTTTGATTTGGAGTAATTTATTAAGGGGGCACCTGATTGAACGTTTACATGGCTCCTCAGTGACAAAGTGGCTTGCATCAGGACGTTAATAAAACTACAGCAACTGTAACTGACTGATTCAACTGGTCATTACTTTCAGAGAACTACACATAAATCTTCTTTTTCTTTCAACTCCTGTTAGGGATCGCCCCAGTGCATCGTACCTGCATATTAAACCTGGCTGGAAAACAAACTTGCACCCATTTATTCCAAGCTTGTGACCGACTCCTGATACAGTGACTGGGCACCCAGACTGGGACACTTTAAAGAGACCAACTGATCTAAACGCTTGTATTTGCGATGTGGGAGGAAAGTGAAGTACCCAATGAAACATGAAAATGGAAGAACATGAAACCCTACACTGTCCGGAATGGAATTTGGAATCGCTGGAGCTGTGAGGCGACAATGTTCAAGACATGTGCCAGGGTCAGTTTTTAAGCACCTCAGTTTCACTAATGGACTCAAAATATCACCCACCAACTAAAATATCCAGTCTGCAGCATGCTGGAAGGCATAATCATGTGAGCAGTGATGAAGAATTAGAGCATGACTAACACAAAGCGTTCAGCAAAAGATGTGCAAATGTTTCAAAACTTTACATCTACAAGATGGAAATGCAAGCTTTGTAGTATAATGGAATTGAGTGGGTACAGTATGTGAAAAAAAAACTCCACAGCATTTCTGTATCGGATCCACTCATACCAGAACAACACACACTAACACAGCATGTTAGTATTGATATGAACAAAAATAATAGCTTCTGTGTATTTTTTATTCTGTTAAGTGTTAAAAAGTGGAAATATACGCTTGATACGCTTATCCTGAAAGCAGCATGCTATTTAATCTAGGTCACATGCTATCTTTATGCTAATGCCTTAAATGTGCTGCTGGTTCACATCTGTCGGTATCGTTCCCCTTACGGCATAACTGCCCATGAAACAGGATGGAGACCATATTGTAAACATCACAAGAGACTTAAAGAGCATTTAGATTACTATCCTGAGGATTCCCAGAGTGCTAATTTATCACACCTCCACTCAGGGTCTGCCTCAGGGAGATTCAACACTCTCTCACAGTCTGTCACGTTGCATGACATGTTAAAGGCGATAACCAAAACTTGGCTCGTGGGCTAGGCAAGAGAATGTCCATGGCCCTACCTGGCAATCATGAGCGAGTGATGCCAGATCTCTTCAAAGCTTTCATCTGCTAATGATAAAAGGCCATAAGGCTTGAGTAACACCTGCTAGGAAATGTCAGGCCCTGGGAATGCATAGGACGTTTTTTTCATTTCAGTACACAAGGCATTTTGGCAAACACTGAAGCGGTACCACCCTGTATTCATATTTTGTGATTTATGTGCATAGTTTAGCTAGATCATTTTAAGGACTTCAGTCAGGCATGCTGGACATGTGTAAGCAAGTGTGTACCTTGGGGTGCCAGGAAGATATATTGGAAAAAAAAAGAAAAATATTTATTTTTTGGACCCCACTCCACCATATTCTTTACTATTAACAAGTCATATCACCAGAGGTGGAAAGTAACAAATTACATTTACTCTACTGTAACTGATTCATTTTTAGTGTCTTTTTTTCTACTTTTAATCTGTCATTTTAATTTTAAGTATGTTTGGTTTGAAGCTTTGTACTACATTTATATCGTCTATTGTACTAAGTTAAAAATGCACATAAATAATTCAAAAAGAAGTGCCCTGGAGATGACTCCAGTGAATGATGTGCAGGAGAATAAATTGGCAATAAAATCACAAGAAATACGATATGGAGAGGGGCAAGTCAGATACCAGTAGAACAGACCCAGCTAACAGTCGAATTCTGCTGAAGTTGAACTCAAAGAAAATAAAGTGAACCCCTTACCATATTTATAGGACCACTTAGCCTTTAACTGAATGAATTGCAAGAGCTTTATTTTGCCTTATTGTAGACCTTTAGTAATTGTATTGCTTGAAAATAATCTGCACTAAAATGGCACGTTTGACCTCCCTAAGTTTGTACGTGTCATTTGTTGACAGGTTTTAGTTTGTATTCTATTCTATGTTGCACTTTAATTTGAATCTATTTCAATTAAGAACAGTTCGTTACTATTAGACCAACCTTCCACTGTTAAAAACTTTTACTCTGCATAAATTTTATAAGAGTTGCGTTTAACTTTGACATGAGTAGATTTTAGACGGGTAATTTTACTTAACGTTAAATCAGATTATTAGTACTTTTGCTTGATTAGAATATTTTAGTACTACTCCACCTTTACATACTGTATGCCAAGTAAAAAAAAAAAATATGGTATCTTACTATCTGTCTAAAAGCCAGTTTAGGCTAATCGGATATTTTTATATAGTGCTATTTCAGTTAAAGACGTGTCCAGCATTTTAGTTCTTCACAGTGCAGTTTGCAAGATGCAGTTTGAAAATAAGCCATGGATAAACAGCTCTGAAAAAAACTCATGAACAATGGATTTGAAAAGACTTTTAAAACGCCATTAGCCCGCTGAATATGTGGAATTTGACAAAGCTAACTGTAGCTCTGCTGACAGCAAAGAGCCAGACGTTTCCACTAAAAGAAAAGTTGAACAAAAAAGTTCCTGCAATGTCATTTAACTGAGATGGCAAGGTTGGAAATGTCCAAAAGTGCTGGCTGAGTGGGATAGTTATCTAGCCTAATTAACATGTGCATAGACAGTGACGTTAATTTTTACTGACAAATACGTAGCAGCCTCTGTAGTGTGCTAAGAAGGGTTAAACAGCTATGTGCCAGACCCGTAGTAAAAAAACATAAATCCAACTGGCCAAATTTTCTGTTTATTGATAGACTGACTTTACTGAACCCTTCAAAACCAATCAATAAAAAAGCACACAAACATGCCGAAATTATTCTAATGATCAGTTTTTTTCCTTGCATCCAATAGCAACCGACAAAATGCAAAGTAGCATTTTTGAATTGAATGATATTATTTTCTCCTTCTCTGAAGGGTTAGAAGGGCCTGATTCTCCACCACTGGTTTTGACATTAGGTAAGGTAATATTATGGTCAACCTTTGTAAAGTTTTGTTTTTGCATTATGTTAACTTATAGCATAACTGTTTTTGCTTTACAGTTAAGTAATGCAACCATAATCTTCTCTAATTCTAATTCTTCTAATTTCAGTTTAGATCCTGTCAGCTGGCCTCGTCTGGACATTCATTACCAAGAGACTAACAGCAGCTGATGCAGATTCGAAGCAGCGGGTTTCATTAATATGGTTGGTTAAACACTCAGGATGTGATTTCATTAAGATAAATAAAAATATCATTTGGGTGGTAAAGCAGTCTACTTCTCTATCCCACTACTTCATAGACTTAATTAATGTTCAGATATCCAGCAGCACCTCCAACCTGGGAAGGCACTGCACAGACGGTGCCTGGAGGCAGGAAGGCTGTATGAGGGACCTTAACAGCAGTATCAACAGCAACAGCTTCCCCTGTGGGCCATTAGAAGTGGCAAATGGACACGGCAAGAGTAGTCCGTTCTTTTCTTCTGGGGGGTTCATTGTGGGGTTACCAAATTGGGAGAAACAAAAACAGAAAATGGTTGGGCAGTCCTGGTCAAAGTAACTGTTGTATGCATAAATATGCCACCCAACAGTTCAGAGGCTTGGGTTCAAATCACAGGTGGGGTTGCAACATAAAGGTAGGGTGGTGTGTTTACAAAACGTACTGTGAAAATGGTTTACCATGTAAGATTTGTCTCAAATGAGCAAAGTGCTTATGATGGGATATGGTGTTTTGTGACAGCAGCAGGTTAAGTCACAGATTTATTAGCAGCACTTGGTTCAGAGGGGGAAACCCAAAAAGACCCAATTTCTCCAGAACACCATTAAAGCAGCAATGCCCATGTTATTTAGCCACTGAAACTGCTCGACATATCAAGACAAAACAGATTAATGGGTGCATATAAACACTGTAACCTTGGTTCATTATTTAAGAGTTCCTCAATTATCATACAACAAAGCAATTACAGAGTCAGCATTAATCCTGTTCTCCTATTGAGTACAGAAAAGTAAAAGGTAATCTTGAACCTGTTCACCCTCTGTGTGCTACAGGTTATAAATCACCATGCCACACACTTGAGAGAATGCTCAATTGATGTAGCTTTGGAAACAAATGTGAAGTCTGGTAACTTTATAATAGATGTACTTCACCAGGTAAGACATGACTGACCGTGATTTATAAATCAAGACATAGCTGTCAAGCAGAGAATTCTAGTCTGAGTACTGAATTTGTTACCTCCAGTCAAACTGACTTTACCACTCGATTTTAATAAGCTAATTAAACTCTTTGGCTCCCTTTTGCTGGATACGGGTGAGAATTTAGGATATAATGAGATTCTTTCCACAGCTATACAGGAACAATAAACTATACAGGAACCTTTAGTTGCAGAAAATGTCAGTTATGGTAACAAATGCAGTACCAGACTAGTTCCATTGTCAAAGCATTACATTAACAATTCTTTCAATACCAGTACCAAAACTACCAAAATCAAGGTCTTGCACGACCATTAGTCATTCCACTACCACAGACACAAATTCCAGGAACATACCTTACAGTTTCAGTGTTAAGCCACCCATTTCCAGTACTACACTTCCAGTTCTCTTGTCAAACCTTGTAGTTCCAGTGCCAAAGCTACTTTGAACCAAAGGTACATTTGTCCATTGCCTTCACAAAGTTCTTCATAAGAACCCATCTTGTAATGCAATGGTGATAGCAAAATCTTATTTCTGGATAAAGAACGTGTTTTGTCCCATAGATGTAATGTGGATGTAAGGCTTATTATAACATTTTGATTAACGTTATAACAGAGAACGTGACATTTGAAATTTAAATGTCAGCAGTATAACATTATCACCTGAACATTCTGTTATGGATCGGAGAGAGGACCCAAGGATGCGGGAATGAAGGAACCCCACAACGTATAATAAGAATGGGGAAGTAAAAAGAAAAGGACAGAGCAAAAGGCTCTTCCAGCGAACTAAAAAAGGGAAGGTTCAGCACATCTGTGATGCGTCCCGTGAGGAAAGGGCTCCCCCAGCTGGCGAACAGGCATATCGGCCGCGCGCCGAAACACCAGAGGGAAAACGTGCAGAAAGTACGTAAACACGCCACGCTGGGGCGGGTCTCAATTACCTGACGCTGGAGAGCTCCAGAGCGTCACTCAGTGAAGGAGGGCTCTGGCGCATCCCAAATGAGGTGCGCTGCCAGCCGGAGAGCGCTCGGTCACCACCAATTGAGCGAGGATGACGAGGAAACCCTGGATCTGTCCCTACTGTCAACGTTACCTCCGAGGTTTCCCTCGTACGCAAACGCCCCAGGATGTTTCCGACTACCTTGTGGAAGGCAGTAATAAATGTCCGCCAAGACCCAGCTGTGTATCGCTAACGATGCTAACTACACTGAGGCTATAATATAGCAGAGCCTCCAGGTGTTCGCTATCACGTCGCTAGCCGTCACGCTAATAAAAACGGCTATCGAGATTCGCTCTGTAATGTCGGACGGCCACGCTGACGGCGACGCGTTAGCACACGCACGGTAGGAGCTCTAACACATTCCACCACTTATGTACTATGAAAACTGTATGTCAGCTTACAGAAAGCACAAGCTCTTTTCCTTTGGTTAATGTTGTGAAACTGAGGGGGGAAATACTTGCTTCCTGTCCTGCAGTGCTGCTTGTAGCCTCTCAGATGCATGTACTTATATACTATTTTCTTGAGACTTTTTACCCCAGGCCTCAAAAGAGCCATTCCAGACTCTCTAAGAGGAGAAAATTGCCTTTTTCTACAAAGAATCAAACCATTAAGGGACTCTGTAATCTGTAACTTTGTTCATTTTGCCTTCTGTCTCATTGCTATAATGACTACTTTGTCATTATATCGTCTGCCTTATCTAAAGCCACATGAACTGACTCACATAGACATCAATGTCTGCCATTATCTGACTGACTCTGCAAGCCCTGATTTCAGCACATTATCAAAATCAAGACAAAAACGCAGGGAAATGTCACTGAGTGGACTTGCATGCGCAGAACATATCAGATAACTCCAAGAAATCCGACATTGGCCATAATCCAGTCACAGGATGTAATTTCTTTGAGGCAATCTGATAATGGGGAACCTATCAGTCTAGGTGGGTTAGAATACATGTTCCATTACTTTCCAGAAATCTGTGGAAAAGCTTTTAGTTTACTGGCCTGATGGAACTTGTAGTGTCACTACTTTCTAGTAGCATAAAAGTAAAAATAAAATGTTATTTAATTAGGTTTTGGTTGGTTTGTTCATGTTACCTCTGCTTTTCCTGAACAGGGTTGTGGAGGTCCAGGGTGTAAGCATGCCCTGGAAAACATTCCAGTTACTGTTCAATACTCGTGCAAATATGTTGGGTGGAATTATTTCCATAGCTTATTTATTATTATTATTATTATTACTTTAGTATTGTTTGTCATAACTTATTTATTATTTTAGTAGGTAAAATAAATATAGGAACATAGCATTTAATAAGGCTAGATTTACAGCAAAGTAATTATCACATCACTCCATCCGGCCATACAGTATAGAGCAGTTCGCATTTGCGTATGGCTTAAGATGTTATTCTAATTGCGCATCTGGTTTCCAATCTGCTGAACCTCCTTCACTTTTATGTTCATGCTCAGCAGTGAAAGAGAGCATGCTGGTGGACATCAGCACCATCAGTGCACAGAGGCAACCAGGGACAACATGACATGATTTCTACCAGCTCAGGCCATCTGCCCTGGTGTCTTTCAAATTAAAATCAAGTCAAATTTATTTATATAGCACTTTTTACAATGTTGTATTGTCTCAAAGCAGTACAATTTATAATATTAGTATAATATCTTAAATGCCAATCCCAAATTGAACAAGCCTAGGGTGACAGTGGAAAGGAAAAACTTCCTGAATATAGAAGGAAGAAACCATGGGAGGACCAAGACTTCATAAAGAGCCCATCACTCCTTGGATGGCCTAGATGCTAATTGAAATAAATAAGTTGTAGTAATAGTAGTTTGTTGAAACACATCCAATAGTTCTCATCCTTTCAACACGCTTTTGATTTTCCCATTAGTTAAAAGGTAAAGGTGGCTGTTTAATGATGCTTAATTAAATTTGTAATGATCGGTAAGTATACTGTAAGATATGAGAGCAAAAGCTGAACAGGGCACGATGGGGAATCAATAGGGTCTTTGTTCAATAAGTATTGGACAAGAGTCAGACATGGTTGGCAGGAAGTGTAAACATATATCCAGTAGCCTATTTTTTACAGTGTCAGTATAGTACAGACACAACTGATGATGTTACCTACACTACTGACACACTCCTTAGTACTCTGTAGGTGACGTAGGCCCTGTGATAGTAATTTTGTAAATTGTGCTTTGTAAAAAAGTGTTTTTCTGTAACCCTACCCAAACTTTGATTACCATAAGAGCAGGACATGATCATGTGTACAGTTTGGGCACCCCAGGGTATAAGGGTGGAGCAAAGGAGCCAGTCCATTACAGGGTTAAATAGGGGTTGCTGTTGTCCCCCAGCCAGTCATACCTGTATGATGCCCAGCCACCCAGGCGTCTACAACATATTTATGCAATTTTATTGATACACGAAGAAGCCAGGTGCACAGCGACACCATAATCTGATATGCTAGAGAACGACCACAGTGACTTGATCTCGTTGGTACGTTCCACCCAGATCAGACAGGTACAAGAAGAACTGGCTTTGTCTGATGAAGGGGAAGCCGATCAGGGGAATCCCCTGGTGTTACTATTAGGGAGCGTGCAGTACTGCAGCCCAGCTGGAATTGGTACACCTAGCCCTGGCCTGCGCTAATTAATATTGATGCTCATTTTCACTGATGAGTTTCCATGACTTGAGTTCCATCCTGCTGTCTACGAATATTTCATCTTAACTATAGGCACAGATACGTGCAGCACCACAAAAATCAACAGGTAATTACAATAGTGTCTTAAACATCTTAATATTTTATGTTGCATATTTTCCCCTTGAATGTTAAAACACCACCCTTTACAGTCATATTTCGATAAATTACTTGAAGTGGGTTGTCTTTTGGGTGGTTGGGTATCACACAGAGGCACTATTGGCTATTTCAGAGGGAGAGCAGCCCGAATGGGGGATGCCTGATAGTCCTGAAATGGACTGGCAACCCTTGAGATCCTGTCCCTGTGCCTGTGCGTAAGCCTGCATACTTGGCAGGACTTTTGCCTGTAGGTTGGAAGGTTGGAAGGTCTAAGTATTAGGCCGGGAATGGCACTTCTGTGCCATAACTGTGAACAGACTGGTAACACGTAATATATTTGCGTTTCCAGTAAACACCCATGTTGCAATTCATGTTAGCAGACAGGTTCTCATCTCAACAGCAGTGTTTTGTTCCACTATCAGCACAGTATTAAAATTGTGGTCAGGAACTTATTTAGTGGTGCTGACAGCAATGCTGTGCAAATGGAAGCAGATGCCCATATGTAAGCTCACTTTCTCCAGAGAATGCATTCCTCAAGTGGGTTTTGCTACAGCACCAATGCACACAGTCAATTATTTTTGTGAGCAAAATGTGGAAAGTAAATTGCATTACTAAAACAACGGTTTACAGCAGTGTGAAGGCCTAAAGCCAAGGCCAATGAATGCAATTCTTTGTTTACCTCAATTCAGGCCCTAGCGTGGGGTAAGAGAAGAAAAGCATTTACTGTCTGGACCCTTTGACTAGTGTATTCATTGTAAAATCACAGAAATCAACTGTACAGTGTGCCAGAATTCCAACAACATGCACGAGTCATCACGTCTCTCATCACACATTTCCTGAGGTGTGCGACTTGCTTTGACCAGCCATTAGACTAGCAGAAACCCGGGTCCACAAATTCATTTGCCAGGTGACACCAAATCCAGACTGCAGGAATACTAAAAAGTGCCTCGGCCAGCAGGGAAGCAAGTCCTGGTCAAGAGAAGTTGGAGTCTTGAGGTCAAAAAGTTTTTCACAGTAACAAAGCAACGCAGACAGGGGAAAAAAATGTGATAAATGTTGGTATATTCAGTGAGTGCATGAAAGTCTACCAGCACTGGAAGGAAATTTTATTCACAGAACTCATGTGAAGATGGATATGAGGCAGGGACGTTATCAAGGGAAAAAATGCACACAGTATAGCTGTATAGTGTTGGATATATCAAAAGACAATTTAAAATAGCATGCATGAATAAACTTCACACTGTAATCGAAAAACCATAATGTTCTCCATGCATTATAGTGCCAAAAATATATAGACACCATTTCTATTAATTCATAATATGAAGTGTGCAGGCATGGAACTTTAAAGAAAACTGTGGCAGTATAATGTGTAATGAAACCTTCATAGCTTTAAGGAATGAGGTAATTAACTAACCGCCCAGCCCTACTCACAAAGAGCTCTGAGACCTCTAAGATGAATTGGAATACCAACTGGAACCAGAACAGATACAATCATTGTTATTATATAATTACTTTTATTTAAACCATTTTGCTTTAAACCATTAAGGATGCATATACTTATCAACAATACTCAATTCCACTGCGACAGTCATACAATGGTTGATTAGTATTAACAGACCCAAAGTGTGCCAAGGCAACACTCCCTACGCCATTACACCACCAGCTTACACTGTTGGCAGTCTTTGTTGTTGTAGCCCATTTGTCTGAAGGATTTTGTAGTCTATTTGACTTAATGTGTTGTACATTCTGAGATGCTTTTTGAAAACATAGTAAAGGGGACAGATGGACTACAGTTTGTAGTCCACAATTGCAGAACTACAAAGTGCATCTATATGGTAAGTGGGCATAATAAAATGGACACTGAGTGTAGGAACTAGGAGGTGTCCCTTTAATATGCATTTCATATTTCAAACATGTGAACAAGTGCTTTCTCATTTGCTACATTATACTTAATTAGTAAATTGGATCCTTCAGGGCATATTAAATTGAACTACTGCTTGGTGTGATAAATGATTTTTGTATAATGGCTTTGTCATTGTCAGTGTCTTCAATATGTGTGTTGTGATGCATAAACTGCACTCCTGTACTTGCTCCTGACAAAGAATATCCTAAATCATTCTATTACCCCAGTTCATTTGTAGAAATATTTAATATGTGAACAATGAAACAATAATCATGTGGTCATCTCCAGTTTGTACTTTGAAATTGTAAGAAACGGACAAAATTTCACCTACACCTGACATTATATACACAGAGGAAAATTATATATATATA
>JAUZST010055050.1:0-24117 GCA_034779995.1 Parotocinclus haroldoi | reverse complement strand
TATATATATACATACATGTACATTCATATGCCTCAATGAGCCAAAACATTGTGAGCACCTGGTCAGCAATACAGTTCTGATAGGTGTTATCCACATGCCCAGATTTTCCCAGCAGGACAACACACACCCTCCGCCAGCTTGACCCACAGCGCTTCTTGGGGCCTCACTTTCCCAGGTAAACAATGCGCACCTACCCAAAGAAAATGGGCACCTCAGATAAGGTGACCTTCTTCCATAAATCCAGGATCCTTCTTCCATAAATGCAGTTATGACACTCATTTACGTAGTGCATGTGTTTTCAGCAGTGATACAGCATGGTGAGCATCCTGAGTTCTGACACAATCATCCCACAACCAGCATTAACAAATTGTACCTTGTACCATAGTAGCTCTTTCACCCTCTGGTTGTACCATAGTAGCTCTTTTTTATTGCCCTCGTGCATCAATAAACCTTGGACGCACCACCCCCTGTCTGTAATTCACGGTTTCTCCCTCTTTGGACCATGGTCTGTAGGTACTCACCTCAGCTGACAGGGTGCACCCCACAAGCCTTTCCATTTTGGAGATGATCTGCCTGGATCATCTGGCTGTAACGACATGACCCTTGTTCGCTTACTATCCAGTTCACTCACTATTTTCCAGACCTGAACATGTGCAGCTGTAACTAGATCATTTGCTGAGTGATCGTAATGGTTTGGCTTAATTTTGTGTGTATGTATTTCTGTTCATTTCCTAAATGACAAGAAGTTACCGATCTCTGCAGAGAACAAGTTTGAAACACGTGTGCACAATCAACAAAACGTGTAATTTAACTTGAGGTGCCTAAGGTTTTGCACAAAACTGTACAGCTGAGATAAACTTTCTGTACCACTGAAGAAGTTGGGAGCAAATCTTAACACATCGATTAAAGAAAATGTGGCGACGCTATCTACTAATCTAATTCTGAACTGATATCAGGTATGGGAGAAACCATATAACCAATAAAATCTGACATTTATTGATCTTAGTGAAATACTATTCCATTACACTCTCTAGTCACTTTATTAGGTACACCTTGCTTCTACGCCCACTGTACATTTAATTAGCTTCACTTACCATACAGATTGTAGTCCATCTGTTCATACATACTTCCAGTTCCCTTTAATCTGTTTTGCAATAGTCAGGACCAGCACAGATCAGGTACTATTTGGGTGGTGGATCAACTGCAACGACACTGGTGTGCTGGTATGAGCAAAACAAACACAACAGTGCTGCTGGAGTTTTCCCATTCAACACTTCATTGAAACTGAAAAAAGTCCAGCGTTTGATGAAGGATAAGAGGATGACTAACACAAACTGTAACACATCTCTAGCACACCTGTAACACATCTGCAAGGTGGAGCAATATGTGAAATGTGTTTAATAGAGTGCACAGTGTGGGTGAGCACTGAAGTGTTTAAAAATCCACTCATACCAGCTCAACACACACTAACACATCAGTGTCACTGCAGTGCTGAGAAGGATCCACCACTAAAATAGTATCTGACCTGTGGGAGTCCTGATCACTAGGGGACAGAATAAAGGAGACTAAAATCATGTAGAAACAGATGTACAATAGACTGTCAATTTAGAACTACATCTACATAGCAAATGAAGCTGATCAAAGTGTCAGTGAATGCAGAAACACATAGGTGTACCTAATAAAGTGGCCAGTGACTGTATGAACCATTCACCTCCTGGTTTGTCCAGCATGTCCCCTTTATATCTCTCCACAGCATCTGTAATATGGAATCACAGCAGAGAACTGCAGCCTCGGAAGTTTCGTATACAGCCTTGTGCAAATATCTGGGAACCCCGGTTAGATCACGTTTTGTTGATTTTCTAAATAACAAGAAACTGACACAGCCTGCACGCGAAGCAAACGTAGCTGTTATTTTTTATTTACGTTTTGAACAGGCCATCTGTTACTGAACGTGCGTTAAACAGAAAATGGATTGAAAAAGTGTTCCTACGACACGGTCCGGTTTTCTAACATCATGACGTGTGACCACATTTTCATATCATTTTTATAACAGTTGTTTTATTCCATGACTAAATGTCAATGTTGTGAAAAAAAAGCCTGGATTAATTCTCTGTGGAGGAGTAAAGTCGTTTCTTTTGGAATTACATGAGATTTAGAGCTCTAAATGGCATGATAAGAAATGTTAAAGTTATTAGAGAATAAAATATTTTGAAATACACGCCTTGTTATGGCTGAGTTCGGGTTTTGGTGTTAAAGCTTTACGCCTCCTCAATCTGTCAGTACCAGCTTCCACTCTACCAAGGTGAAAAGTAACTGCTTTCTGTGAACTAACTCTAACTTTTTCCCTCCTATACATCTCTGAAAACTCTAACCTGTGTTACTAGTGCTGTCGTATTTGTGTCTGTGTGAGTGTGTTTGATTGGAGAGAAGAGTTTTACTGCTGGGTGTTATCGGCCAAAGATATTTATGGTCCATTCTACTAAAGTGGTTGAAAGCAGAATTGAAAACATTTCATTTATACAGTTTGTATGACTGTTTTTCTATAAAACCCATAGCTAAAGGTACGTATATCTAATGAAAACACAGGAAGAGTCAAAAGTCACAGGACACATCGTGTGCTGTGTCGTGGAGTTTTCACGAAGGCTTGTTGAAGTTTCTTTGTCGGTAACGCCCATCGGACGGCCTCTACGTGACTCGTCATCCGCAGTCCCGGTTTCTTTGAATTTGGCCTCCATATCCATTACATGCGTTGGTATTCAGATATGTCATTTTGCCTCTTTTTGCCTCTTAGTATTCAGAAATGTTATTTTGCCTCGAGAGTGTCCTGTGACTTTTGTCTCGCCCTGCAGAGCTAGTTTTAATCAAATAACTTCAAAAACAGGGTATGATTGGATTATTAAGTGCATGTGAACAACTTCATAAAAATTGGAGTCCAGCTACATGGGGGTTAGGGGTACAGTCTCGTGTCTTGATTAAAAATTGCAGGGTGCCAGGTTGGCATCCCAGAGGTCCCTTTCAACCAGGTTAGAGGTCAAATGCAGATGCAGTATGTTTGGCTCTGTGTCGGGGTAAAAAGCCGGACGGGAATCATACCTCATACCCTGCAGCCTGTGGAAAAGGTGCCAGAACCCCCTGACAAAAACAGGGCTTAGGGTTTGTGATCTTCTCCTATCTCCCTGTAGAAAGTACACCTTTAGCCACACTGGGTGTAAATGGACTTTTACACAGTCCTCGTATGTCTCTTATATATAATAATGTATATTTACTTTCTGTATTGTTAAAGCGGCCACAGTCGGGCCCTTGAGCAAGGCCCTTCATTCCTTATTGCAGAGGCTATAACAACAAAGGTGTTGCAGCAGATCCCCACCAAGCGGTTTGACTATTATAAAAAAAAACAAGCACAGTTCAGTTTCAATCTACCACATAAAACGTGACTCGACGTCAGCGTTACAAGATAGATGTCTGAACACACGTTGTGTGGTAACGTTATTCACGCTAGTTCTCCCTGTTCACAGTGATAGCGATCACTAAACTGATTCTTGCCTCATCCTTCCTAGTACCGTGCATAATGTTATTCCTTCTTCTTCTTGTGATTCTTACCTGCTGTTTTGAGTGAAACCATGTTCAGACTAAAGCTAGCGTGTGGCTCTGCTGCATACACACACACACACACACATTGTTAAATGATCAACTTTACTAAAAGCACATCCAAAAAAAACTCCTAAAGCTTTGGAGAAAGCTTCTGTAAATAAATGCAGATAATATATCTACCTAAGTATTTGGGTAATAATACTAATATAAATCCTGTAGTATAATAGTACTAAGTATTATTAATAATAATAATAATAGGCTTCTAATAATAATAAACATGTAACCTCATAATTATCAAGCCAAATTTGGGGGGGTGAAAAGACAGGACAGGAAGACGTAACTGAGGAAAATTAAAATAGAAGAATAAAAAGACTAGCCATGGGGAGGGGGTAAGGGATTGGGTAAAAAAAACCAGCAACAACGAGCCATCTGGTCTATATCAGCTGACGTGGGCAGCGCTCACACAGACCCGTCACAATGCGACTGGGGGAGAAACAGTAATGGAAGGCGAATTCATAGGTTGGGACAGAGGGGGAGCCAAAGAGTCTCTTGCCCAAAAGCACCAGTCCGTGTCCATAGCACAGTAAGGAAAACTTTCAAACAGGCCACGCCCCAGCAATCCGAGAAAAAACAGGGGGAGGTGCTAGGTTTCCATAGCAGCAGAATCTTCTGGAGGAATTTACACTTCTGCAGCTCGACCTCAAGACCAAACCACAGAGAAGAAGGGTGCCGAAACCAGACAGTAGATGTTTGTTTTGGCTCGTGTGATCACAATTTTACGTACCACTCTTATGAATCGTGGTCCTCGATTTATCCATATTCGTCTGCAGAATATAGAATAGAAGATAGCTTCTCCGAGACGAGTAATATTCTGAGTACCTTCCCACACCCTCGATCATCCAACTCTTTTAATTTCATAATATACCAGGTTAAAGCTTAATCCAATCAGCAGAAACTCCGTACTCATGGTTCCGGATAAGAATGCATCCTCAATGTCCTCAACGGAAAGTTGCGCCATACACATGATCCGCCAGTTCTTCCAAGCGTCCGTCACGTATCCAGAAGCAGAAGTTCCATCTGGATAGGTAGGCTCCCCCAAGCCAAGGCTTCTCGTCGAGAAGATGGTGTCAATAGCACTGAGAGACCATTTAATCAATTCCATAATTTTAAAATGTCTTAGTTAGAAGATCAGTGCCCTGGAGCAGAGTACACAGACAGACGGTAGAGCAAGCAGGAACAGCTAGGAGATAGGAGAGGGAAAAAGTGTGCCCGCCTTCTTTGAAGGTTGCAACAGAAGGACTAAATTATAGTAATAGCCTAGTAATGATAGCCCAAAAGCAGAACCTCTGTTTTATTGTATCACTTGTAAGTTTGCTCTGGAGAAGAACATCTGTTAAGTCATGTGACTGTAAATGTAATGCAACTGAGCATGCTTATTCTGGAGCAGTTAAGTTAAGGATTAAGCTAACTATTTTGGGGTGTGCAGACTTCAAGAAGAGCATATAATGTTCCTGTTGTGCGGGTGTGCACATTCATGACATGACATTTCTCCGCTCATATATAGATAATTAAGAGCTGAGCTTATGGAACTGAGTTTAATGGTATATTTATGCTCCCATCTCCTGGTGGCACAATGCAAGCTCAGTCGTTGCAACAATGTGCCCCAGAGCTTTTCGTTTCTCCAAACTAATCTCTATGTGCATCTCTATCTGTAGCACATAGGTGATAACCACAAACAACACTTTTTCCATGTTTGTTCAAATGTTGACAAACATTAAAATACATAAACATGTCTAAATAAAATGCCTTAGCATGAGACGGTACATGAAGCTGTATGGAACATACCTATTTAGGCGTTCCTTCTAGCTTGTGCTTAGTCCCCATAGTCACAACTCTAACCAGGAAAAGCAGTCAAACTTTCCAAACCTTTCCACACTGCTCCAGCGGTAACTGTATCTTAACTTTGGTTACTTTGGACACTATGGTCTTGAGTAAACCTCAAAATGTTCTATTCTTTTCTCAATACAAGGAAATGTCACAATGACTGTATGTGGTAATGAATCACATACTACACATTAAGGAGATCAATAATAGATTGAGAAACATTGGAAAGCTGCAGGGATGTTGACTCTGGATTATTATCTGCTGTCTCTTATCTGCCACAGTGCAAAATGCCTTTTCTAAAGTAATCTGCAATTAAACATTTGATCCTCAGTTCATGATTGTTGCCTTGAATATCTTGCAAATAGCACTGACATTTTCCCCTCATTCACTGATCCAGACTTGGACAGTCTGAGTGTAAGCTTATCGGACAGCGAGGAGCCGCTGGACAGACTGCAGCAGGTGGAGTTGGCGCGGACGGTGCCCATGTCCCGGTGGCGAGCAGGCACTGTACAAGCCTGGCTCGAGGTCATCATGGCCATGCCCATGTACATCCGCGCCTGTGCAGACAACGTCAAGAGTGGCAAGGTCAGAGAATCACTCACTGTATTTAAACGATCAAACATGCTGCTAGACTAGACAATATACCAAGTACTTCAGGCTCGGGGTGCAGGGGAAGTTTAGGAAAATGTTCTCATGTTCATTCACTCACTCTCTTGTCCAGTAACAACATGTTTTGGGCATTAGTACCCTTGCTGAGGCCATCCCTCTCCAGGCCTCACTAACTGGGCCAATTTAGAGAAACCAATTAACCTAATGCATGTCCTTGGACTAGGGAATGAAACCGAAATGCCTAGAGTAAGCCCATGTGGTCACAGGGAGAACATTCAAACTCCATACTGGCAAATCCAAGGCTGAGATTGAACTGGGATCTCTGGAGCTGTGAGGCAACCAGTTGCGCCACCACTGGCCCTCGTGTCACATTAGGTTTCTGTAACACCACTCGTGTGTATGCATGTTCCAAATAAGTTTAATTTCTGTATTAAACTTCTTAATCAATGCTCTAACAGTCATTATGGTCCTAACAGTCAAGATGGTCCTGTCCAGGCTATTTTCTTACTAAATTACCTTACATGACTCTCATCTGACCCTTTTACCTTTCCACATCAGGCTGATCAATTACAGCTTTGTGTACCCCACCTTTATAAACACTTAGTCGGGTCCTCGTGTTTCCTGAAGCTCGCTTCCTGGGTTGCTGGTCTCCTGCTGCTACTTGTCACACACTGTCTCAGGTGTTGTATGTTAGTCTAGCCTCTTTGTTTGGCTCCTGTCTCTGTGTTATTCGTTAGCACACATCACACCTGACAGCATCCTGATTGGTCTCTCTTTGTGCTAAGTAGACCTATGAGGTTGCTCTGTGGATGGAGCGTTACAGTCTACCTCTCCTCTCTTCCACTGTACAGCAGTTTAATGTTATGCAGTGCTATGGCTGTCATGAAAAAGATATAAAACACATTCATCCCAGACTACAATAAATATCCCTGTATCCCTGCTTGATAGGGCTAAAAATAATAACGATTACCTGTGTTAGCTTACATAAAAACTAAAAGACATGTAGAGTTTAGCAGTGTTCACTCAGTAACCTTACACTAGCTGGTTTGGCTCCAACTTGGTTTACAGATTAGCAAAAATAAAAAAGTAAAAACAAAAAAAACAGGAACGGCCATTGTGACTGAGACTGTCAATCAAATCAGGAGAAAAATATTCATATGTGTGAAAGTATTCTTTGGAGGAGGAAGGTTTGGAATTGAGATCTTCCCTTATTACTTCCCTTACAGTGTGGGATATGTGCGTTTCTGTTTTAAACCCTGCCCTACCACTGGTCTTCACCATGTCTTCTTAAAAACACCTTCCACTTTTGTTGGCCTCTGTTTGTACTAAATATGGCAATGTTTACTTTTCATCAGAGCTAGAGTTTGCTTTAAATTGAGCCTCAGTGGCTGAGTGATACGGAAAATGGAAAAAAAAAATAACTTATATAATTTTTTCACGTAAAGGTTTCACCTAAGGGTAGGTAAAACATGACTAACCTATTGGGAACTCAATAATGAGCCATCATTTGCCTCAGCTGAGATTTGTTTATAGAAACGCCACCCAGGGATACGTTCAAGGTGTGTTGTAACCATGATGAAGGCAAAATGAGCTGTCACAAATGCTGAAAGACGAGATCATTTAAATGCACCAAAAAGACAATGGGTGTTATAATATAGAGCTCAAAAAAAAATCCAAGGCCTTCCTATAGGCAAAATGTGGAGCCTTGTACAGAGGTTCATAGCCCAACTCATCAGTGCATTGAAGAAAAACTGCTGTGGTCCTGCAAAAGACTTACAGCATGATCTTGTGAAGGCTTTGACAAATCCTGAAATATTGCCAGACCATTTTGAGGAGAAATGTTATGCTATGTTATGTTATCTTCTGGGGTGTCTGAAAATTGAAATCACATAGAAAATCTTTGGTGTGGTTTAAATAAAGCAGCTGCAGAACAGAAACCGTCAGACATCGTAAGAGCTGGAAGCTTTTGCGGGAGAAAAATGGGTGAAGATTCCACGAGAGAGGTGTCAGAAGCCTGTCAGCGCTCATGAACTTGCTTATTAGAGGTTATCAAGGCAAAAGTTTTCATCCTGTTCCTCTTCCACAAAGACAATTCCTGATCAAGCTTTTTTAGACTATAGAAGGGACAACTTGGCTTCCAGATGAACCTGCCAGACAGTGCTGTTGCTCAAGTGTAAGGGGAGGTCCAGAAGGTCCAGGGTTCAAATCCCATCTCTGCCACTGAATAAGGGCGTCTGCTTAATGACATAAATGTAAATATAACCTATAAAATATTTCCGTTTTTAGTACTGCATACAAGTCAATGGAAAATTTCATCAAATGCAATTTTTGCACAGTGCTGTATAAAACCTATTTAATGAGAGCGCACTTCTTTTTTAATACCAAACTTTGGAGGTTAGGGAGGTGCACTGGTTAATGTGGTTGCCTCACATCTCCAGAAACACAGTTCAAGTCTCGGTCTGGTCACTGCCTGTGTGGAGCTTGCATTTCCTCCCACATATAAAAAAAGGATATTTTAGATCAACTGACTTTTTTAAAAAATTTAGTGTGAGTAAAAATGTGCCCTCTGATGGGTTGGTGCACTGCCCAAGATTGGTTCCTGCCCTGTGTGGGCCACAGTGACCCAGAATTGGATTTAAAAGGGTATGGATAGTGAGTGAGTAAACATTTGAACTGCTGATAACTGTGACAACTTATTTGTTTTGTATTTGCTTTCACAAAATGTAATTACTTCAGCTGAACTGGGATAATACCAAGTTCATAACAAGCACACATTTAAAAAGAGTAACTGGCTTCTAACAGAACATCTTCAGTCCTTAATGGGACATCCTGCAGATCCTGATCTGATTTAACTGATATTTTTTAGTAGAAAAGCCTCCAGGAATGAGGATGCTTGAAATGTAATATATCTTCTTTGCTTGCTAGCAACAGTGGTTCAATCTGATAGCTGTGCAGGACATGGAGAGCAAGTCTTCACTTTGGAGATCAGGGTAATTTGATTAGAAGTGGAAATAGAGGTTTTATCATCTTAGAACCTAAGGAACACCATGAAGGGAAAATGCTTAAAACAAGGTCTTATGAACAATTCCCCTAAACTGGCTTTCTGTAGCATTATTTGAACCAGATAGCAGCAGCAGACAGGCTTTGTTTTTTCCTTAATATGGTAGTAGATCGAGAGTGCATAATGTTCCCATCTCTTTCATTGCTCAGGGCTTCTTGAATTAGAGAGTAAATCTTAAAGAACCTAGATTCGAAAACTTTCATACCAGGTAACACCCAACCCAGACCTGTGAAGTTCTGTAGTGTGTGTGTCCTGTGTTTTCTGGGGATAGGATAACACTTACCAGGGAGATTACAAGCTAGGACTTTAAGCATGCTATCTTTTGGTAAAGCTATTCTTTTATCAATTCTTATGTGAATCTTTTTTAAACTGGAGTCATTCAGTCATAAGCTATGAGATTCTACTTCACCAGTGCTGTTTATATCTACTATAAAGGTTAACTGAGACACTCGGGTGACCCAGCAATCAAATATTATAGCCCATAATCATAGAGACTAGAGACTAGATAGAAGACCAGATCAGCTATGTTACAACGCTCCATGTCACAACACTCAAATAATCACACACTGGTAAGAAACAGTTTATTGTTTTGACAGTTTATTGTACTCAAATGGTCTCCACAGTCCCCAGCTCTCAATCCGATAGAGCTCCTTTGGGATGTGGTGAAGCGGAAGATTCGCATCATGGGCGTGTGGCCAACGAGTCTGCAGCAACTGCATGATTCTGTCACGTCAGTATGGTCCAAAATCTATAATCTTTCCAGCACCTTTTTGAATCAGTACAAAGAAAGAATTTTACAGTAAAGGCAGATCTGAAGACAAAAGAGGTCCAACGCGGTAGGCCAGAGTCAGAGAGGTTTTATTGTCATTTCAGCTACGTACAAGTACATATTGAAACGAAACAGCATTGCTCCAGGATCACGGTGCAACACAGAACACAAAGTGCAAAACAACACAATACAGGGCAGTTAAACGTACAATAAATACAAATAGGTCTTTAAATACAAAAATACACAGTCTATCATTCTATTCTCTATCAAGTAGTTACGGGACGACTGTTGTTTATTGCATGATCATGTGATGATGGTAAATGAAGTAGTGTTAGTATTCTAACATGATAAGCAGCGTTCCACCCAGTAACAGCGAATATACTGTGCAAAAAATGTTAATTAGTGCAGGTTGCGATAAGCGTGCAAGGATGCGGTTCAGAAATGCAAGAGTAACATTGTGTCATGTTTCACTGTCTTATTTGTGGATGAGTCTATCTTGTGTGTGTCAGAGTCCAGTGTTGAGGAGTCTGATGGCTTGTGGTATGAAGCTGTTATACAGACTGGTTGTGTTGCTCTGTATGCTGCGGTACCTTCTTCCAGATGGCAGCAGAGTAAAAAACCTGTGTGATGGATGAAATAGGTCCTCCACAATGCTGAGAGCTCTGCAGATGCAGCAGGAGTTGATGTCAGTCACAGAGGGAAGAGAGACTCACTGGAGAGTCTTGTGGTCTGAAGCAGTGCAATTCCCAAACCAGACAGTGATGCAGCTACTCAGGATGCTCTCAATGGTTCCTCTGTAGAATGTGGTGAGGATTGAGGAGGCAGATGAGCTTACGACAGTCTCCAAACGAAGTAGAGAGGCTGTTGTGCTTTCTTTGTGATGGAGCTGGTGTTGAGGGTCCAGGTGAACACCAAGGAATTTGGTGCTCTTGCCGATCTCCACAGGTGAACCGAAAATATTCAGTGGGGTGTGGTCCCTCGTTGTTTTCCTGAAGTCAGTGACCTCCTTGGTTTTGTTCACGTTCAGAGACAGGTTATTGACCTCACGCCAGTCCGTCAGTCGTTTCACTCCTCCCTGTATGCTGACTCATCGTTGTTGCTGATGAGACCCACCATGTTCGTGTCATCTGCAAACTTCACTATAGAACCGGAACTGTGCATTGCTGTACAGTCATGGGTGAGCAGAGTAAACAGCAGTGGACTGAGTACAAAACCCTGAGGGGCTCCGGTGCTCAGTGTGGTGGTTTTGTAATTGATCTTTCTGATCCACACAGACTGAGATCTTCCAGTCAGAAAGTCCAGGATCCAGTTAGAAAGAGAGGTGTTCAGGCCTAGCGTGCTCAGCTTTCCAATCAGATTCTGAGGAATAACAGTGTTGAATGCTGAGCCGAAGTCTATAAACAGCATCCTAACATACGTGTTTTTAATGTCGACGTGAGTGAAAGCCAGGTGGAGTGCGGTAGAAATGGCATCGTCAGTTGAACGGTTAGGACGGTATGCAAATTGTAGTGGGTCCATGGTCGAAGGCAGTGGGGTCTTAATATGGCTCATGAGTTTCTCGAAGCGCTTTATGGTGATAGGTGTGAGTGCTACGGGACGATAGTGGTTGAGGCATGACACTGTTGACTGGCACAGGAATGATGGTGGTTGTCTTGAAGCATGTTGGGACAACAGCGCTGCTCGAAGAGATGTTGAGAATGTCAGTGAAAACATCTGCCAGTTGTTCTGATCATCCTTTGAGCACTCTGCCAGGGATGTTGTCTGGTCCAGCAGCTTTCCGATTATACAAGTTCACCAGTTATATTAGCATCCAACAAATGATCAGCATACCGCTGTTCGAAACTCAACATAGGCTGGTCTTTGCATTTTATTTAAGCAGGGACAAATGCATGTTTACTTATTTAGTTGCTATCATTTAAAGGCAGACTTTTTAAGTCTGACAACAGTTGCAACTCCTCTAAGACTGCACGGGAAGTTCAGCTTCCCCAAACATTTAAAACATTGAATGGTTAAACATGTGCAGTTGTGTTAACGTTTCATTGACTACAAATGCGTAAAAAAAAGGAGTTCCGAATCAGCTACTTATCACAAACTGGCTCGACTTTAACTTCTCACACATTCTCGTAAGGTCAATGCCATAGATTTCATGAAGTCCTTTTCTTTGGCGGTCTATAGTCAATGCATTTGCCTGTAGAAGCTGAGCGCCAAATAATTTTAATGTGACTCAATGGAAGAGTTTTTGTCATGAAATAAATGTCACCATTTTGTCCCGTCGCTGGACAGTCAACTTAAATACATTTACAATTTAGCAGACGCTTTATCCAGAGCGACTTACAATTACAGTCTTACAGTCCAAGCAGTTGTGGGTTAAAGGCCTTGCTCAGGGACCCAAATGTGTCAGAGGTGGGATTCAAACCCTGGACCTTCTGGTCCATAGTCCAGTATCTTAACCGCTAGGCTACCACAGTCCCAGATATAGACCATCACTTAATGATTGGGAGCTCAGCCCCGTCACAGATTTTGCAAATGATGTCAAGAGACTTCATTGATCATTTCTAATACTGTAAATAAAACACATTTATAATATTTACAATAATTTCAACATTTCTGTGTTAGAGTTTAATATCGTTTCGTTGTTTGTTGTTGGACAGTGCAGTGCCTCAGCTGTACAAACTGAGCTATATCTGCAGGTATAGAAAGGATTTTCTCCTGTTTAAAAAGGCTTAAGCCTTAAACCCACAACACAATGGGACAAAGCCGTCTAAGCAGCCTAGCTCCGCTGGCCATTGAGAGGACACTGGCCAAGTCCCTGGAAAGGATGCCTACTTGGTACGATAGGGTCACAGACTGCAGTTTAGCCTAATGTATTTTAACCTGTGTTGCTACCTTGCTAAAGATGAATACGCAGTAAGACTGCTGGGATTAAATATATTCATATGTTTGTGTATGCTAGGTCATGTTAGCCTTAAACGATGCTGATCTGGAGGCTTGTTTGGGCATCAGCAACTCTATGCATCGCAGGAAACTGTGTCTGGCTATAGAGGACTACAGGCAGGCTGAGTCAGGACATGGGTGAGACACGTGCACACAGACACAGACAGAGATAATGACATGTCAACATGCCAAAAAAAAAAAAAAAACCATTGAACTCTTTACCACTAATCTGCATTCCAATCTTTGGGTGTTTTAGAATATTTTATCCTTTTCACCCTGCTCCCCTTCTGTAAAAGTGGCTTCTTGACTGCTAACCGTCCAAAAGGAATTCCACAAATTATCTTTGGTCTTGTTGGCCATGTGTGAGGGGAGGTCGCACAAAATACTTTCCTAATTGTGCTCTTGTTCCAGGAATCCAAACCGAAACTAAATTTTTTGGGGCGTCAGTTAGCCAACAATAACTTGACAACTTGAGGACAATGGTGCTCTAAACCTGAAATGCAGCTCAGTAACTGACAAACCACACCTTGACAGAGGCATTGTCCAAATCAGAGTGGTTCAACTGAGACACTCTGGTTTTTGTCCAGCTTTTGGAGAGGCGAGGTTTGTCAGTTATTGAGTAGTGTTTCGGTTCACTGCACTGGTGACAATTGCACTTGTACCAGATGTGTACCAGATGTGTGCTTCCAGTTGGATTCTACCATACCAGAGGCACTCTGTCTCTAGGAGTGCCTATGTTACATATTGGGTAAACATACAGTGCTGTGCAAAAATCTTAGGCCACAATTATATTTATATAGCAATAATGGAATGGTCTTTATGGAAGACTAGCCGCCAATAAACCACTTATTCAGAATTCAGGAACGGGGTGAAAAGTCTAAGACTCATGTTAAGACTCACAAAGAATTGAATGAAAAGCAGTGAAAAAGAATATTATGGACTGACTAATCCAAGTTTTTAAAAGCCATGTTTTTGGCCCTAGTTGTAGACAATATACTATATACTATATGGTCATTATACCATTGCTAAAACTAATGGTGGCCTGAGACTTTTGCACAGCACCGAATTTCTAAATATTGCCCTACAATGGACTAAGTGCCGTTGCTTCTCTATGCCCCCCATGACCCTGATCCAAAGCATCTAATAACTCGAGCAGGTGTAGCAGGGGAAGGTTAAACACATTGGTCAAGGGCCCAAGAGTGGCAGCTTGATGGAACCTTTATTTGCCATTACATTATTTGTAAAACTCAACAAAACATGTAATTTAACCAAGGGTTCCTAAACTGAAAACTATACACTGTTATGTGTGTGTTCCCAAGACTATCAAAAGCAGCAGATCTTGATCACCACTGGGTGGCTCAGGCCTGGTTAAACGACGTTGGCTTGCCACAGTATTCGCAGTTCTTCCACACACACCTGGTTGATGGACGCCTACTGAGCACACTCAAGCGCAATGACCTGGAAAAGCACCTGCACGTGACCAAGAAATCACACCAAAGCAGCCTGCTGCTGGGAGTCCAGCTCCTGCACATGCTTAACTTCGACAAAGAGGTTGTGTACATTCACAGACAAAGACAATTACATACAAATGTGTAAAAGTAGTTGCCTTGTTGTGTAACAATAACTATTGAACTAAAGGTGCTTCGGGAGAGGCGAGCAGAGTGTGAGCACAAGGACTCAGATCCACTGGTCTGGACCTGTCAGCGCATCATGAAATGGCTCAGAGATATAGACTTGAAGGTAGAGAGAGAGAGAGAGAGACAGAGAGAGAGAGAGAGAGAGAGAGAGAGAGAGAGAGAGAGATTGGAACTGCATGAGTATAGAACATTTACTTGCACGTGAAGACGTACAGGAGACGAGTCTCGTTGTGTTTGCAGGAGTTTGCTGGCAATCTTCAAAACAGAGGCATCCATGGTGCCATTATGATGCTTGATCCTGTCTTTAATGCTGACTCTATGGCAACGGTTTTGAGTATCCCAGGAAACAAGCACATGGTCCGTCAACACCTGAGTGAAGAAATGAAAGCCCTTCTCAGTGTGGCGAGGTGAGAGAGAAAGATAACGTGAAAGGGGGATAAATAATTAAAGCAGATTTAGGTAGATTGACTGTTTGGATGTACTTTAATATAGCGCTTTTTAGTTTTTAATGTACTTTATTGGCACACTACTTACTGTGGTAGCATTAAGTTACGAAATATTATGAATTTCAATTCAGTATAGTATACAGTGGTTATTGAAAGTTTGTGAACCCTTTACAGTTTTCTATAATCCTGCATAAATATGGCCTAAAACATAAAGAAACAAGCCCTAAAGCTTGGTAAAGAGAACCCAATTCAACAAATTTAATAAATTTAACTTGATTACTTATTTACTAAATACAGTGAGGTAACACTGAGGTTACACTGAGGTAAATGATCCAATATTATAGTAGTACTAAAAGTATGTGGACTTGAACTGGGATGTGAATGTGATATTATAACTGGTTGTTCAATCAGGTGACGGTGTGGTGTGTTTAAACAACATGGGCCTATAAAAGTCTGAAATTCACAACATGTCTGTGGAAATATATCATGAAATGAATAATGAGGTTTTCTAAAAACCTCATAAAAAAGATCTATTGATGCTCATCAGGCTAGAAAAAAAAACTACAAGACCATCTCAAAAGAGTCTGGACACCAATCCACAGGAACATTACCTGTATACAAATGTAGAAACTACCCTCCCCTGCTAGTGGTCAACTAGCAAAGATTCCTTCAAGAGCAAAGTGTGCAAGCAGTCTTTCCAGGACACCTAAATATCTCTCTCACACTGGCTACTATCACTATGAGTCCACCGTCAGGAGAACACTAAATACCAATGGTGTACAAGGTGGAAACCGTAGCTCTCAAAAAAGAATATGGCTGCCCATTTGCAGTTTGCAGAAGAGTACATGGACAAGTGGTAAGACTGAAAAACGTTTTGTGGACATGGAAAAAAATAGAACTTTCAATTTAAAGGAAGAGTTATGTCTATAAAAAGGAAAGCACCGTTTTCCTTCATAAGAACATTATCCCATCTGTGAATGGTGGTAGAAACATGATGGACTAGAATTTCTCCAGGCTGCTCGCAGTTTACAAAATATTATGAAATATTTTATTTAGAAATATCCCCTAATTTTTGTGAGCGGTATATTTACAGAATATTGCTGCACAAATGGGTCACACCAGATACTGGGGTTCATATACTTTTACCACTCAGATATGTAATATTGTATAAATTTAATAAATTAATAAAGTAGTATTATAATTTGTGTTATCTCAATCACTGTGCACTAATTGGGCAATTATTCATTATATTCAAATAATTGTTCATTATTTTTCATCACTCAAAGTTAATCAAAATGTCCATGATGGTCCAGGGTTCAAATCCCACCTCTGGCAAGCTGCTACAGTTGGGTCCTAAAGCAAGACCCGTAACCCACAATTGCGTGAATTGTAAGACTGTATCAGTTGTAGGTCGCTCTGGATAAGTGTGTCATGTTCCAAAATGTAGTAGAAAGGCAAAACTGTTTAGTGTCACAGAAGCCAGTGATCTGCTGTAGTAAATCCACATATTATTTAACATCTCATTACATTTCGAATGCTTCCTCTGTGTTTTGTAGATCGGATGTTGCACAGGACGTTGAGCCATTGGGAACGCCGCCAAGTCTGTCACCCCACAGTTCACTGGGTTGCTCAGTGAGTGGTCATGATGAGTTCATGTCCATCAGAAAAATCACAGACAAGGTGCCACACTTACTGCATATTTGAAGCATCACCCAGTAGTGAGAAAAGTGTTTTGAGCAACTGTTCACAAAACGAATTTGTATACTCAGTGGGATCCCACGCTCAGTGATGATATTAAGCAATCTAGGGAAAAGATGTGGAAAGTGATGCTTGTCTTGCATTCCCTTTCCTTCCTTTAGCCACAGATATGCTTCAGTCTGAAGAGCCATGGTGCAGTGGAAATTTCGTCTCTGAACTCTGGCTGTGAGGAGACTCCACCCCTGGCAGAGAATAGCCCAATCAGATACTTCTCTGCTGCTGATGGCACCAGTATTTAACCATTCTTTCAAGTGGACATTGAGTGGTATTCTTCTCCAAGCAGAAACCTGTTTGTCTGACTAGGTGGAATTCATGGGATTTGAGTTAAAAAGGGAAACTACCCCTATTTTTGTGTCATGTGACTATAGTCCCGAACCCTGGTAAGGTGGAACATGCATATAGTTAGTTTCATAGTTTCATAATCATTCTCTGTTAGACTGACTTGTACCAGGCACCCATAAAAACACATCAGCATTTTAAAAATGGTCAATAAAATAATGCATGGCTTTGGACTCGAACCCAGGTCTCCGGAGCTTTGAGGCAATAGAGTTAACCACTGCACCATCATACTAATATAGTCATATTCATACCCATTCAGACCCTCTCACTTTTTTCACACTTTATGTTGCGGCCTTGTGCTAAACTAAAAGGTTTTCACCATTACTCTGTCCCATAATGGCAAAATAAAAAAAAAACCAGAATTTTAAAAATCTGAATGTATTTGCAAATTCACTAAAAGGAAATAATTAAAATATTACATTGAAATAAGTATGTAGTGTTCAGCGTCTTTGGTGAAACGCCTTTGCCAGTGATTACAGCGTCCAGTCTTCTTCATTATGATGTTCGTTGGGTTAAAGTCAGGACTCCGGAGGAGTTGTTACACAACAAGGCAACTACTGTTACACATTTGTATGTAAGACAAGATGATGTGTGACACTGACAAATAACACAACGAAACAAGTAACATTAACCCAGCAATGTATAACTGTACTTTTAAGACCACAACAGTGTCTTATAACTCAGGACGTTGCATTATCTACTTGCATAAGTATGATGCTATGGTGTAAGTACGACGCTATGGTGTAAGTTGTGCATGAATATTAAAGGGAACAGACATAACACACAAGCGACATATTCCTAAATGTGCCAAGCACAAGTCATTTGTCCACTGTGACTTCCTACTGGTAGGACCGTGCTGGGCTACTTAAAGGTATTAAACTGTTTAAAATGAGATATTACTTTGCCTACTCCTGAAATTCAGAAAATAGACTCATTCCCTCTTGGTTGTGTGCAGCCAGTGAGGTATGGTTATTCATATTTATATTCCTTTCCTTTGTGTGCTTATATTTTGTTTCTACAGCGTGTGTGATTGTTAATGTATGATGGTGTTGTGTATTTCCTGGAGGGAGTGATATGTATGTGAGGAGTGATAACAATTTAGACTTTCTGTGTAATTGGTAGCGTTCCATTCGTGCTTTCAGCTGCACCCCTAAGTCATCTATGTATTGTTTGAATGCACCCTTTAAACCCTTTACCCTTTAGATTCACATTTTGCATTGCAGTAGCATAAGAAGACTGTGACTATGGTACCGTTGTCTACGGTAAACGTCCATATCGACGTTAAACGCCACATTAGTTCTTTTCAAGCTACATTACAGTTTGTTAGTGTCATCCCAAAAAAGTCAGGTAAGATGTTTTCAATCGTTTGGTAGCTACATTGTCATGAACATTTAAGCAAGTATTTCTGTAAGGAGTCATAATCCTGCATGTCAGTTTAAAAGGTCCTGCAAAAACAACAGTAACAGCCAGGACATTTCCTTTCATTTTCTTAGTGCCATTAAATACACAGTACTTTGTTTTTCTGTATGCTGAAAAAAATGTATTATTCACTTCTGTTCTTATCATGGATTTCTAGCTCGCTCGCTTTTAGTGCATTGACTTTATTCTGGGTCTAAGCTTATGATGTTTTCTTACACATTTCATAGAGCAACGTCTTATCTCAGGCTGAACCCCAGGTCTCGGTGTAGTCCCGGCATGCCCCTGGTTATGTTCCAGCAGGATCACTGTAATAACATTTTAGCCCAGATCAGCTTCTGTTGCTGCAAGTATCAGTTGGAGTCATATACATGGTACAGCTTCATAATGCAAATAATTACAAAATGTTAATAATCTGTAAACATAGCGTATTAGGCCATAACCTGACCTGCTTGCTTTAATAATAATTATTTATTGCAGGTCATATACTGTCCAGCAAACAGGTTAGTCTGTGACCAGGACATATGTGACTCATGTGGTTTGGCAGACAGAGGACAAGCCTGATTTTAGTCTACAGACTTCCTAAACATGAACCCTGTGGAAAATATAAATCAATCAAAGGTTAGACTTATCCTACGAATGGAAAAGTTTTAGAGACTGGCATCTCACATGACAGAACCATGTCATTATTTCTAACCACAATGTTAAGCCTATATTTCTCTCGACCAGCAAAAACACTTCTCTGTGCCCTGGTGGTTTTCCAGCATACAAGGGTAATGAAGGGTTAATTTTCCATTTCTTTGCACATTCTTCTTATTTTGACTAAATTACAAATGGCCAGCTTAGAACCCCTACACTAAAATCCCAGAGCTATGTGACACACCTGTGTAACCCTACCACACCTGCTCATAAACTTAGTTAAATATTGTAGAATGTTCTCACTGCTCTGAGATCAGCTATCATTAGCTTCAAAACGGACATTAGCATATCAGTGGTATCTTGGGAACGCTTTGGCTTTTTTGGTCATGTTAGCTCCTGTAACTCTGAGTTTCTATTAGCGTAATTTTAAAAATACATATGGGTATTCTGGATATTCTGAGATTGATCAAAACACCCCCCCACACACACACACTCACAGAAATATACTTTAAGAGATTAGGCGGCTAAATTCTGTATTCCATTAGGTTGCATAATGATTGACACATGATTAATTGTGCAGTTTTTGCTTCCCTTTAAATTACAGCTGATCTAGGAGTCTTGGAATAACTATGTAGAAATGCATATGGCACATCTTAAACAGAAATAAAATTTTAAGATTTACATTCCACTTCAGAAAGAATATAAAAATTAGATTTCACTTCGGATAGTATATTAAAAGTAGAATTCCCTTAGTGATTGTATATTAAAGTTACATTTCACTTCGGATACCCATCCATTATCGCAGGCCAGCAGGTGCCCACCTGGTGCAACTCTGGGCGCAAGGGTAGGACCAAACCCTAGACAGGGCACCAATCCATCGTAGGGCACACACACACACAGTCAAGCGCCACTTTTAGAGACACCAATTAACCTAACATGCATGGTTCATGGACTGTAGGAGGAAACCGGAGTACCTGGAGTAAACCCACACAGACACAGGGACCTGGCCAGGCCGCTCAACCCTGGGATTGAACCCGGGACCTTCCTGCTATAGATAGTATATTAAAATTAGATTTCACTTCAGCTAAAATGAATGCTTTGGCTCATCTGTATAACAGTTGTATGGCAGCGCTGTAAACTCACAGATCAAAAGAGATCCGTTATATTTGTACGATTTTAAAACATAAGTCATAAATAATATTTCTATAATGATATTAGTAATTGTATATTATTATTCATAAATCATATTGATATATAAATGTATTCGTATTTATACGATAAATACGATACGATTTATATGTAGGCTTTATTTTGTATGTTTTATTTTGATTATGTAAACTATTGTTTTATATTACGTGGCCTTATTCTCTATTTTATTACACTCTCTATAGGCTGCTCACAAAAATGAGTGGAGATTTCATTATGGGAGATTTGATTTTGGAATATCCCCATATTTTTGTCAGCAGTATAATATCCACTAATTTATTTATAGCCTGTAGTTTTACAACGGAGCATTTTCTCAAAGCTGCTTACCAATATTATATTATCTTAAAAGGCCAATCCCAAATTGAGCAAGCCTAGGGGGACAGTGGCAAGAAAACACTCCCTAAATATATATTTAAATGTTTCTATTTCGCTTCTGTGTATTTAAACTATTATTAATTTGATGGTTTGTGCAATTTGATTCTTATATATAGGATCTAGACTGCCTGGGGATGTTAGGTCCACCTCTGAGTTTTGGTCCTTCCACGGTTTCTCCCTTATCACATTTTCTCCCCTTGCTCCTGAGGGCATGTTCGATCCCTGCACTGAGCTGGCAGCGTGAATGTCAGATGGTACTGACGCACAAATTAAATTCTGACTATGATAAGCAGGGCTGAAACGGACTGCTTTGCTTATTATCATTTACTTTTACTTGTTTAAAGCGACTGAATATATGAATATGAATGAACAAATTCATTAATTCATCAATACTTTCACAAAAACTAGGGCGGTTCGGTGGGTAACAGTGCTGCCTCACAGCAAGAATATCCCAGGTTCAATCCTAGGGTGGAGCGGCCTGGGTCCTCGGAGTCTCTGTGTGGAGTCTGCATGTCCTCCCCGTGTCTGTATGGGTTTACTCCAGGTACCACGGTTTCCTCGCACAGTCCAAAAGACGTGTGTGGTAGGTCAATTGGTGTCTCTAGAGCGGTCCTTAGCGTGCGTGGACTTGCACCCCATCTTGGGCAGACGCTGGCCCACGACCCCATGTGGATTAAGCGGAAGATACTGGATGGATGAATTAGGGGATATTTCGTTATAGGACATTTCACTTTGAAGTACCTTAATGTTTAGTGTTTATTTTGGAAAGGATGAATGTAATCATGAATAAGCATGAACTTCAGTGTAGGCATGTACTTCAGTTCAGTAGGCGGGTTTCTTTCACTGTGGAGGCGGTAAAGGTGGGACAGGAAGATCCCGTTACCACTCAACCACACGATGAACTTTTTTTTTTCTCTCTCCACGGTTCTCTCGCTCTGAAGTTATACAGTTTGTGTGTCTACTTTTGGGACTATCTACAATTCAGTTCCACTCACAGCGGAGTCTTATAATAGAGCATTTCGGTGTTTTATGAACGGAAGCGGAGGGGGTGACTCCCGAGAGAGATCGCTGAATCAAAGTACACAGTAAGTAAAGGGAATTCTGGTACTCTTTAGTTTACGATCTCTTACTGCCTCCTCCTTTCTGTGGTAGTGAATCTAAGAAGTGTTCGCATGTAGAAATATCGGAAATAAACCAGCTACTGGAATTCAGCTGTATATAGGAACGAAGCGGGCAGCTGTAAGTGAACGGCCTGTGCGCAATTAATGGAGCCGATATAGACACAGAACAATGAAATGCTATTTACATGCTTTGTTTATAAAACCAACATGTTATCTGCCGTAAGACAATGGGCGCACGTATAATGTAACGTGTAACACCGTTGGATACTTTCTCTCTGATTTTCCAGGCAAAGAACCTGCGTAATAAGAAAAGTGACTATATAATGATCTGTTGTTACACATAACATGCACGAGTCTCATTCAGTCACTTCCCATACCCGCTTAATCCGATCCAGGACACGCGAACTCCTCACAGGCAGGAACCGTACCAGGACTCCAGAGTTGTGAGGTCACATCACTAACAACTGCAGCCGTTCACAACCTGTATGCCTTATGTTTTACGCTTTAAACGCTACGTATTGCGCCACTGTACTGCCTATGTACTGCACACTGTGTACGATGTTCTGCTGTCAAAAGTCTAACTGGTTTATATAGAGCTTTTTTACAATGGTGAATTGTCTCAAAGCAGCTTTACAATATTCTGTTATCTTCATAGGCCGTTCCCAAATTGAGCAAGCCTAGGGCGACAGTGGCAAGGTAAAAACTCCCTAAGTGTCGAAGGAAGAATGACTCAGAGATGTTAATTTTAAGTTAAAAATGACAGTTAAATGTCACATGTCAATTCAATAACGAAGTAGGCAGCACGGGGGGGGGGGGAGGGGGAGCTCGGTGGGTAGCAGCGCTGCCTCACAGCCAGAAGGTCCCGGGTTCTTTGTCTGCCCAAAGAAATGCGTGTTCGGTTAATTGGTGCCTCTAAAAGTGGCCCTTAGTGTGTGAATGTGTACATAACTGTGTGGATTGGCGCCCCATCAACGGTTGTTCTTGCCCTTGCGCCCAGAGTTCCCGGGTGGGCACTGGCTGGCCAGCGACCCTGTGTGGATTAGGCTGAAGATAATGAATGAATGAATAACAATGTAGATTAAAGATGATGAGTCCCCAGGGGTAAGTCCTTGGAGGCACATTGTCTCCTAATGACCAAATGATGGAGGGTGTTACTGCACTTTATATGGTACATGTTATTTACGGGTGACTGACCGGTCACTTTATTAGCTACACCCCCTTGTCATTGTACAATAAGCAGTTTCAGTCACCCCATAGAATCGCTTTGTAGTTCTGCAATTCCAGATTTCCGTCCGTCTGTTTCTCTGCATGCTTAATTAGTCCTCTTTAAATTGTAAAGGGCCAGAGATCAGGTACTGTTTGAGTGGTGGATTATTCGGAGTACTGCAGTGACACTGATATGCTAGTGGTGTGTTTGTGTGTGTTGTGCTGGCATGAGTGGTTCAGACCCAGCAGTGCTGCTGGAGTTTTTAAACGCCTCAGTGTCACTGCTGTACTGAAAATTCACCAGCCAAAAATATCCAGCCACCATCATCCTGTAGGCAGCGTCCTGTGAGCACCGATGAAGGATTGGAGGTTGCCTACCGCAAACTGTGCAACAACAGATGAGATAATGTCTCTGACTTTACATCTACGAGGTGAAGCAATAAGGTGGATGTTTCTGACCCAGATATGGTAGCAAAACACACACCCACATGCCAGCGCCGCATTAGTGTGGAGAACGGTACTGACCCAAACACTGTAGTACCTAATCTGTGGTGATTCTGTGGGTTACAGGGGCACTAACAAAGCATGTAGAGAAACAAGTCAACTAGAGTTTGTAATCGTAGAACTACAAAGTGCATCTACACTGCTGACAAATTTGATTGCTAAAAAGAATTTGTGAGCAGTATATATGGTAAATGGAACTGATAAATGGACAGTGAGTGTAGAAATTGCTGAGTGTAGCTAATAAAGTGAATAGTGTGTGTGTACTGGTGGAAATATACTACATAAGGCATTTGTTAATACTGAATTTAACAAACCGCGTTGTACTGTACAGCGTTCCCTCGTTTATGGGGTGGGGGTGGGGGGTGGTGGTTACATTCCGGGACCACCCGCGACAAACGAAAATCCTCAAAGTAGGGACGCTATGTTTATTGGAGTATTTTTACACTATTTTAGCGGTAGAACTTGCAGAACGTTTGGGTTTCACTGTAGGGCTTGAATGAATTCAGTCTATAATGAAACTTTGACAAACAGAGAACACAAAACCACAGATAAAAACTTGTCATGTCGGCAAGTAGAGACTCAGGCGGCCGATGCTCTGGTCTTACTTCTCGTTTTTGGTGAG
>JAUZST010055039.1:0-24119 GCA_034779995.1 Parotocinclus haroldoi | reverse complement strand
GCGAGAGAGAGAGAGAGAGAGAGAGAGAGAGAGAGAGAGAGAGAGAGGAGAGAGAGAGAGGAGAGAGAGTTGAAATAGCTTTACTGCGAAGTAAATGACGCCACATGGCAAACGATTTGACATTTTTGCTTTAGAAATGTTTTTCTTTATGTAGCATTACCCTACACAGCCGTGCAAAGACAATCTAAACGTGAAAATAATGCACTGCATACATTTTCTGAATTTTAAACCATTCTCATCGCGTCTTGGTTGTTGCGCCTTCTCTGACAGAGGGCTGCTGAAGTGTTGTGATCCGTACACAAAAAACCGCAACGGCAATTACCAAAACCGAACGTTAAATGCAACCGATTTATTTCATTCAGCGCTTTTAGAAACAAACAGCATTAACAACCTGCAAGCATTTATCCCCTGTGCTCTCAGATTGATCATGTTATTATGTCTATTTAACAGAATTGACTGTCACACAGTAATGAGCAAAGCGACCTCAACGTTTCTGTTGCCTAGAATGTAGGGGATTGTAAAAAGGAGACAGCTTTCAGATGCAGCCCATAGGCATGGGTCCAAGGGTGAAGCAACAAAAGTACGATTAACAGTGTTAAAAACCTCAGTTAAATTAATATGCATTTCTTGGAATTGGCTGGGGGCAGGAGCATGAATAAGGGATGCTAATCCAATTTAGGGCCCTGTAACTGCACCATTCTGGATTTGAAACCAACAGGAACCGTTTCCAGATTTCCTGGATGTACGTAGTATAATATACAAGAAATAGCCTGTATGCGTTTCTTTTGTGTCCTTAGAACACCAACATGCCTTAAGACCAGATGATGTAACAATCAGATATGAATATTGTGGTATATTACAGTGGGACAGTGGTGGTGCAGCATTTAAGGTACTGAACTATTAAGCAGAAGGTCTAGGGTTCAAGTCCAAGCACGGTCAAGTTGCCACTGTTATACACTTAAGCCTTAATTGCAATAATTATTCCTTGTAATATTATATGAACTGTAAATCACTGACAATTGATGTCAATGCAGTAGATAAGCTTTCTGAGCTCTAAACTAAGACTACATTTAAATACGCCTTTTTAAAAACAAAGTTAAGTGTTTATTTTCAAAGTATTTTATTAGCAAAACTGGCTAAGTCTCTTAGGAATTAGATTAAATATTTCAAAATTAAATATTATATAATGTCTGTTATTATTAATACAGTAACCTTTTGTGTTTGTTTGTTTGTTTAGTTATCAGAACTTCTGTAGACCAGTAAATAGGTTACTAATACTGCAGTAAATGACACCACCATACAGATTTGAGCGTTGTGGGTACTTGTTTTGTATATATTATTATATACAATATATTAAATTATAAACTTTCTTTTAAACGTTTCATATACAGTAACCTACTGACAGTGGTGATATATCAGCGACAATAAATCTATTCTATTCTATATGTGTCGTGCCATGTATTGATATGTCATGCATCGTGATATATCATGTTATAAACACCCAACCCAAATGGGTAACACAGGTCGGTTCAGATAGGTGTCCCCGGGGCACCCCTGTTGCAATACTCACAGAGAGACGGTGCGATTCGGTAAATCCTGCGGTATATCGGTTAAGCTCTGGTGGCTGCAGTCGGTCGTATCAGGAGTGCAGGTACAGTTCACGGGACACGGCAGATGCGAGCTCCATCCAGGTCCGATTAAAAGTCCGAGTGTTAATAGGGAGTAAAAAATGGAACATGGAACCGGTCCGATATAGAGCGCCGTCGCCATTTTGCGATCTGATCGAATGTTGATCTGATCGCTGGCCAAACTTCAGATCAGATCGAGTTCGTAGTTTCGATCCGTCTGTTTAATCTGATCCGATTTAATCCGTCATGGGCGCTTTAGGATCGCACAAAAACATCCCGTAAACTACTTTCTCGCATGCTTTTATCACAGTTTGCAGTGCAAGGAGGTAAATCGGGAATACACAAATCCTGGATGAATCAAACACAAGTCCAGAAAGTTTTCTGACTCTACAAAGTCAGTGCTTAGAGTTATAAAGTAGGTCCAGGCTATAAAAAAATAAGGGTAATAAAAAAAGGCGCATGCGGCGGTTTGTAACCGAAAAGGAGCGCAAGGCGCACTACGTCCTTAAAAGGTTGAAAAGTAGTGTGTGTGTGTGAGAGAGAGAGAGAGAGAAAGAGAGAGACATGGGATTTGGTTTTAAAATAAGGAGGATATATTGACTCCCGATAATAAATAGTTTAGGAAACACGCTGCGTAAAACCCATTCCTATTTAGTTTTGCGCGAATAAAACCAGAGGAAAGTCCCGTCTTCGTTCTCCATGTCTAATGAAAGTCTACAACACACAATCTATCTTTTATTTTCCCAAAGTCCTCCAACAGAATCCAATTCTTAAAATCCACAGCGCGTTATTTCCGATCCGATCCGGATAGAAACATTGTTTGAGTTGAGGCGCCGCTCCTGTAACTTTTCCCTCTCCGATTCCTCAGCGATCCCGAACCGACTTAAACGTCTCCTGTCAGATAAACCAAAGAAGATTCCGGATCCGCTTTATCCAACTCTTCTCCTTTCACTACTGATAACTGTGCGAGTTTTTTTCTCTCTCCTATCTCTCTTTACTTTTCCCCTTTTTCCACCCGCACTCTCTCTCGCTCGCCCCACGTTGGAAGCCTCGCAGCTTTCAGGTCCCGCCCCTCTCGCCTTCTGATTGGTCAGATTAATACATAAACGGCCTTGCTGAGCAATGGCTGTCTGCTGATCAAACTCAAAACGTGAACACGAGCTGTCAGTCAGAGCTCATTAGCCACGCCCACATTTGGCACCGTGAGTGTGAAAACGCCCCGCCCACTCTATCACTCTCAACCGCAGCTTAAAGGGCCAGTCTTCATCCCGAAAAATAGCCCGAACACATCTGAAATGAAAACATGAACTTAATTCTGAATAGGCCGACAAAATACAAACAACTCAAATCAACATACATGTTTTATATTAAAAGCAAATACTGTAGTAAAATGCTACAGTAAGTACAACAATAAAATCTAAATAAAGGATAACAATACCAATAATACGATAAATATGCATTCTATTATTAGAATCCTTATTTGTAATTTTGTCTTTGAAACAAGATAACAGATGAAATAAATAAAAATGTTGTACACATACACATTTTATACATTATACAGTGCTTTCATATTTGATCATATTTAATTTTTTAAAATGAAATACACAGCCAAAAGTGTAATAAAGTTAAAGTTATTATTTAAAACTTCAAAATAATAAAGTATTAAGCAACCATAGCACATAACATATAACAATCCTTTACATGATGATGATGATGATGATGATGATGATTATTATTATTATCATTATTACTATTATTATCAGTAGTATTAGTGGTGGTGTTTATTTACAAACCCAAATCAGAAACTGGAGCAGTATAGAAAATTTAATAAAATGTACTTCCATTTACTTTACAGTAAAGAATTTACCAATTTGTATAAATGTTGACATTTTTCTTCACAACACGCTAAAGATGTTTGAACACCTGGAGATACAACGTGATTTAATGTTTTCAGGTTTTTCGGTTTTATTTCAACTTATTCTTCTTGTAAACACAGCTTAAGGTGTGCAGCAGTATGAGACTTCCAATGTCATCTATGCTATTTAAAACATTTCCAAACATTCTGGGACAAGTCAGGACTGCAGGCAGGCCAGTTCAGTATCCTTACTCTCTTCTACTGCAGTGATGCCCTGTGAAGTCAACACTGCTTTTGAGTTTTAGGTGATATTTGTAAATGTAACTCTGTATTTTAGAGCTTGATAAAGTAATCTCTTGCCTATGTGGTTCTATCAGCTATTTCTTCCTCCAGGTTCCTTGAATCATTTACAGATATTATGCACTGTAGAGCGAGAAATATGTCAATCCAATCTTTCTTTTGAGAAACATTGTTTTTGAAAAATGCAGTAATTTTCATGCACTTGTTGACAAACGGGAGATCCTCTGCCTATCTCTTCTTTTTTGTCTCAGTCTTTCCTGGATGCTGTTTAACATCAAATCAGGACTAAATCAAATCAAAATGTATGTCTATAGCACTTTTTACAATGGTACATTGTCTGAAAGCAGCTTTATTATCTTAAAAGGCCAATCCAAAATTGAGCAAACCTGGGGTGACAGTGGAAAGGAAAAACTCCCTGAAAGTAGAAGGAAGAAAGCCAAGACCAAGACTCAAAAAGGAACCCGACCTTCATGAGTGGCCTAGATGTTAATTTAGTAAATACTTAAAAGTATATTCAAGTAATAGTGAAATTAATATATTTAAATCAATATTAACATTTACATTAGTAATAAACTAAGTAACAAAATAGATTTTAAAATCAGTCCTCAGTGGGAGGTCCTTGGAGGCACGTCAACTATGCCTGATGACATCACCTGCTTGGACATCATTGATTTGTGCTTAATTACTAGGCCTTAAATGAACACAGGAAGACTCACATTTGTCAGTCAAACTTACAGCTTGTCTCAGAGATATTCGGAAGTTAATCCCATTTGCAGTCCCAATAGAAGGATCACATAACAGACTGTCACTTCTTCTTCTACAAAAAAATAAGAAATCTATGTGACGACAGTTTGCCAGTACCGAAACCACCAGAGACAAGAGACACATGAAGATGCTACAGCTCATGAAACAGATGTGGAAAACAACACTGATTCAGATGTTGAACACTAGTTATCCTTATCTAAAACACAACTAGAGTTAAACAGCCGGGCCAAAGTATTCGATTTGTCAAAACACACTCCCTTTTTTTTTGCATGGCTACTAGGAGTGCGGTTTGAATATGAAAAGTATTGCTGTTACCTTTCTGAAGGGGATAGGCATGCTAAAGAGTAACATTACATTAAAAAGAACTTTCCATTCCATAAACATTTCTTTCCAGCCACTTGTTGATTCAACAGAGCTAAATCTGCCCCTCTTCATTTAAAACTTGGATAGATGAAACATTTTGTGAAAGCAAGAAACAAAGAAGGTGATGAAGTTCAATGTTTGAGACAAATGTTTCCAAGAATAACTAATGCAAAGATTAAGGAAGGCATTTTATTTTGTCCACAAATCAAACAGGTCATCAATCAATCAAAAATGGGAGTCCGAAGATTTACTAGTGGGACCAGAAAAATGAGCCTGGAAGGCATTTAAAGATGTTGTTTAGAATGTTCTTGGCAACTACAGAGCACCGAACTTCACTGCGTTGATTGGAAACATTCTTATAAAATGTAACATATTATTTAAAAAAGTAATTTTCTGCATTTGCAACTGGATGACTTCTCTGCTGACCCTGGTGCAGTCAGTGAGGTGAAAAGTTTTACCGGGACACTGTGACCCTGGAAAAGCAATATCAAGGTAACTGGAATCCATCGATACTGGCTGAATGTTGTTGGACACTTACATGAAAGGCACCAGAGGCTGAGTACAAAAGAAAATCAGATGAAAAGCATTTTCAGCTCAGTTGAACTAACAGTGTGTCAGGATCATTATGCAATTAAACATCATGTGATCTAATTCATTTGAATGTGATTCAATTGAGCTTGTTTGCTGTACTCTCTCCAAATTCCTATTTGAAACAGCATATCAGAAAATATATTTCATATATATATATATATATATATATGTTCAGCTTGACACTGTCCTTTGTAATCTCACAGTTTTTCAGGAAAACCTTTCACATTTTCGTATTTGCTTAATCCAGGTCAGGGTTGTGAGAAAGCAGGTGCTTAGACGGCAGTATAGGGAACAAGGCAGGAACAACACTCAGTAATGGCATTTAAAAAATGTCAGTTAGCTTCGCACGCATGTCTCTGGAATGTGGGAGGAAACTAGAGTACCCGGAGTAAATGTACTCGGCATGGGGAGGACGCGCAAACTCCACATAGGCTAATTCCGAAATCAGGATCAAACCGTAAATCATTGCTGCTGTGAGGGAACCGTGCTAACCGCTTGTGCCACTGTGCCACCTTCAATTCAAACGGTAAAATGAAATTAAAGTGTCTTTAATGAAACCAAGATGGAACTACCACATCAGAGCAAAAAATGAAAAGGGAAAAAGTAAAAAATTTACATAAAAAACAATAAACATAAATATAATAAAAATACAATTAAAATGAAATAAACACAAATATTAAAAGATGAAATCCAAACAAAAAGAAAAAGAATAAAACAAAACTTTTCTATGTTACCATTCCCATGAATATAAATTTGTAAAGTATTATATATATATTATAGTAAAACAAAAATGAAATATAAATATAAGATAAATAATAAAATATGTAGAACTGAACACATTAAAATAAAAAATATATACAAAAAATAAACAATAAATAATTCAATAAATGACACTAACATGAAATAAGCAAAAACAAACAAACAAATAATAAAGCATAAATTAATTAAATACAAGATTACTGTTTCATGTCAGACTTGTTTATAATGTTCACAATATTTATTTAACATTTTGGATTTTTTTGCAAAAAGTTTTGACACCTTTCCGTATCATCCACTTTTTTTTCAGTGGATTCAATATGACAATGTGTTGACTGTACAATGTACAACAAATAATGTGTAAGGTATAAGATATTGATAAAATGAAACATAAAAATGACATAAAAACAATATACATAATCAAAATAAACAAATATTAAAAGATCAAATCCAAATGAAAAGAAAAGGAATAAAACCAAACTAATCTATGCTTCCATTTCCATAAATATGAATATGTAAAGTACTCTAAATACAAAGGTATAACAATATCATAGTATAACAAAACCACAAAATAAATATAAGCTAAAGAATAAAAATTGTAAAATTGAATACATTTAGAAAATAAGCAACACAAAAAATAAAAATACATAAATACATATGAAATAAAGTAAACACAAACGTGAAATAATAATAATAAAAAAATAATAATAAAGCATAAATTAATCAAATACAAGAGTACAGTGTTATGGAAGACTTTTTAATAATGTTTACAATATTTATTTTAACTTTTGGATTTTTTGCAAAGAGATCTGACACCTTTACGGATCATCCACTGGTTTTCTGTGGATTCTCAGATTTCTTAATGGTTCATTAAAAAGGTTTTTATTTAAAATACTCCAATATTTTGACTGTACAATGACTTAGATGTAATTAATGTGTAAGGTGTAGTTTTTAGCAGTTCTGAAGGGCGACTACAGAGAAAAATTTGACAGAATGCTGATGTGGTCTGGTGGAAAACAATCAGAGAGGTGGAATCTGTGGTCGTGCTGCTGCTCTCTTTAAATCAGAAGGCATGTGCTTCAGGTATTTCAGCTTTCTATTTGGAGAGACCTGCTGACATGCCTTATGCTGTGATTTACCTGTCAGTGCGCCAGCTGTAAATAATTTGCTTTACAAATAACTTGTGAGTGACATGAGGGTCAAAGTTAGAGTTTAAGTTTAGGATCAATAAAGGCTCATGCAGCTGGAGGTCACTGGGTGACTGAGTGAAGGGCAAATGCTGAGATCTACACTGGTCATCCGTCTATATCAACTGTATGTACAATTGCGATCAGAAATGGTCAAGCTTTCAAAGAAAAGAATGATTTATAACTTTAGATTTTTGGCAGAGCTAGATCTTGCCTTTATTCTTTGAATGATGAGCAAATGGAATGAATGATAACCTAATGGAAACTCACTAACAGAGTTTGAATTACTTGGTGTTTTTAAATAAAGACCACCCAATAATTTGTTCAAGTTGAAGACTAAGGAGATAAATAAGTACAAGGAAATAATTTCACTGCACCAAAAGGGAAAGAGTTATAAGAAGAGACATCACTGGGAGCATTGTTCCAAAACTAATGGGACAGCAGCAATTATATATATAAAAACCCAAAATTTCATTAAGAGGCCTCAGTTATCTCATTAGGACAACAAAGAAGAGACTTTTCATGGCTGGGACAAATGTGTCAATAACAACCAAAAGAAAATCACTTAACAACTAAAGGACATCATGATCGGATTCCATAATGCAAGCTACTATTGACCAACGTGTATAAGCCCGAATAAATTTGGACAAGCTCGCAGAATTCTGGAACACCGTTCTTCATTAGAGTGAAGAATGCATAAAATGTGAGGCTTATGACCGAAAGAATAGAGCTGGGTCAGTGATGGTTTTGGTAAGTTTTTGCTGTGCTAGAAATCTTGAACGCATGACTGGCATCATGGATTCATAGAAATACCAAGCCATTTTGAGAAAGAATGTAATGCCATCTGTGGTGAACTTGAATCTTGGTTAATATCTATCTATCGATCCATCCATCCATCCATCCATCCATCCATCCATCCACCTATCTACCTACCTTTAAATACATACATAAAAAGATGTACATAACTGTATATACAAAGCGAGAGAATGAGAGTATGGTATCTCTAGTTTATCACTAGATTTTGGCCTAATACTTGTGCACAGTGTAAGTCAGATTTATATCTGTAATACTTTGTACAATGGGGAATTGTCTCAAAGCAGTTTTACAATTTCATCTGGTCTTCTAATATCTTAACCCGATCCCAAACTGATTATAATAATTATAATACATTGTGCCACTGAAAGAGGTCAGCTGTGTCCAAAGTCCTCAAACATGGCATTTTAAAATGAAACTGGATTCAGAAAACTGTAAAACTGGAGAGTTTTTACAGCATCCTTCTTTGGATGTGTGGACGTTGAGTTCATGCAAATTCATCTACATTCTACAGTTAACAATTCCACAAACACACCCCGTGTTTCATTTTTGAATATGAAAATACTCGGGTCACTTATTGACCTCATAATTGTAATAAAATGTATAATCCTCTGCTCATTCTGCTCTCTGTCAGTAAACTGAGCCAGTCCTTTTTTTTTTGTTTTTGTAGCTGCGACTGTAATGATGCAGTAACGTCTAATTATGTGGTATAACCACTAATCTGAAACACTAAAGCACTAAAAACTTAATGATAGTCTGACTTAATTGTAGATGATTTACAACTCTGACAAGTATTTTGCTCTGTGCTTAAGCAAAACATCCATTTAGTCGTTTTTTATTTAGATCAGCCGTGTTAAGCTGTAGACAAAACGAAGCCTGGCATATTGGACGGAGAGCTCCTTTTTTTTTTTTTTTCATTTTTTGAGATCATTGTTTATAAAGCAGTGAGAAGAACCTGCAGTAATCAGTGGAACACATGGGTTCTGAGTTTGGCACAGTCAGGTCTGAGTAATGAGAAAAGTCCTGTGAGAATGCTAGTCACGAACTAATGAAAGCAATATATGATTGATCGTCATTCTTCGTCTGCTGCGCTTGCCTTAGCTCTGTGTTTGGTTCTCTGCGCATGTGTTTATATGCTTGAACATTTCCAGCCCCGCTTATGTGGTGCTGGATGGAGATGAAAGCAACTCCTGCACGCGGCAGGACTGAAGGTGCGAAGCATAAAGTTATAAGAAAAACGAATGAAGCATGAGGCCTCTGACCAGACGTTTCAAACAAGGTTTGGACAGGATGGCTCGCGCGTGTGTGCGATGTTCGCCAAGCCAGATTGTTTAAAGATAACGAGCCCATCTGCTGGAGGTATTTGTCAGCTGTAAATCAGGGGAGGTGCAAAAGTGGGTCGAATCACAGCACTCGTGGTTAAGGCTGTGGAACTGGTCTAATAGGAAGCAGCGCTAAAAGCTTAAGGGCATTATTCAGATCTGATCCAGGTTCATCCCCACACCGGGTTCTTAGGCTAATATTTGGATCTAGAGTTTTTATCACTGGTATTAAAGTTTTTCTAAGATTTTGTGACGTCGTTCACTATTACATACAGTATAGGACACCCAGCACCCCTGGCAACCCAGCCCATGGACACAGATGTTTTGAATTCTGATACAAGGTCTTGAGATCTCATCTCTTTGCTCTGGACCGATGCGAGGGAGGGGAGGGGGGTTTGGAGGAATCATCCTTCTGCGATGTTAACACTCAAGAGCCCCAAGTTTAGATGCCTGGGGGGGGGGGGGCTGTTGTGGTACAGTAGTGTAAGAGGCTATCTCACCATCACTAGGACCCAGGTGAGAAAAATCTATTTATTCTTTAAGTTTAATATAACTTATATATTAATATAAGTTTAGTTCTTACATATAAAATCTAAGACCCCAAGGATTATGGGTCCTATTTTGAGTCTTGTTCCTTCTAAGTTTTCTTTAGGGAGATTTTCCTTGCCACTGTCACCTTAGGCTTCGTAGGTTTGCTCCATATTTGGGATTATACTTAGATCATAGAAAATCATTTTTAAAAAGTTCAGAATTTAGAAAATCTACAATTGTAACAAGAAAATACAGAAATATATCTGACTTAATCTGCCATGCTGCCAAGACTATATAGCCCTCTCTAAAAATATGCAAAACTGGCATTCAGGGTATGCTTCTATCTGCACTAATTAAATACGAGGATAGGCTCACAGTATATAGAAGATTAGATTTAGTTTTAGTTTTTATTTTTAGAGTTGGAATGTCTTTGATTCCTCCTTTAGTCTTCCTTCTTTAACCTTTAGTCTAGCTAAAATTCCTATAATTAATTGAAACTAAATTTATACTCTTTCTTACTATCTCACTTACTCAGGTGGGGGGTTAGGGATCAGGACCACGTACACACATACACACACCTGGACACTTCCCCGAGGGCATGAACACACAAGGTGATCAGGCTCCAATCGACCCAGACAGACCAGCACTAGAGAGCATTGCTTGATCCACTGACAAGCACAAGCAGCTCCCAACAGCTTTACTGTTCCAAATCCAGACACAGGTAGGACCTTCACTACATACCCGTGTCTCTGCCCAGACCATTTCTAGGTTCTTAGCATGTCACAGGACCCATTACATGTCCTTCCATGCACAGTCAGCCACCAACATCCTTATTTGCAGCAGTGTCATGAACAAGAAACCTGGACTGCAACGGATTGGGACTGGATCATCTTGTGACGAATCCAGGGTTGGGATATGACAACTAAGGCCTCCATACCCAAACCTGCATAAAATAGTTTATTTTAAATCATCAAGGTCTTCCTGGTGAGTTATTTTTTTGTCAGTGACTGTAGTTTAATGATACACTGATACAATTTCTATAAAAAGGTCTATTTACACTACATCCCATAATTGCCAACATACCACTAATTGAATTAAAATTACGTAGTAATTACATTACATGAGTACTCTGTATAGTTGATATAGGTATGTTGTTTCTCTAACTGATTTATGTACAATTGGTTCTGGAGGAGCGTTCTTGAATTTCTTGACTCCATGGAAGGGCATGATATAATGACAATTATAGAAAGAAATCTTCTACTAACCAGTACACAGTCTAACTTGCGCTTTACAGGCAGCTGAGGTGCCGGTGCTGAGGCATGATGGGACCTGATTAAACGTTTATGACTGTGGTGAGAAGATAAATAATTACAAATGACAATATTCATCCAAATGGAATTCGGGGGCTGACTAAATTGATGGCTGACTAAAGCCATTCAATCTCATCCAGTCCCATAGAAATGGGCACAGGTTCTGCACAGGTGTCCAAACAAGTAGGCTGAGATTTTTTTTATTTCCTTGTTTATGTAATCTATTCTGCCAACTTCATACTTTTTTTCTGAGTGTTGACAGAGGCTACAGACACATCACTCGCTTTCTCTCTACACCTCTCAACACAGAGTCTGTCAGAAGGCAAGCATAGTCAAGCCAGGCATGTGGGAACACCTCGTTTCCATTTGTTTTGGCGGGAAACTGGATCTGTGCATGTCAGCATGTAGTGGGCACCAGGTTCCATTTTCCATGCAACATTTTCCCCGCTTTTGTAGGGCCAACTCAAGAATAGGAGCTAAAAGACACCTTGGTCCCGATGTTTGTTCTGCGCTCAGGGGGCTGGGTTGATTGGGGGAATGTGACCGTTCTGAAAGATGACTTGTGTGCAGCGTGGCACTGAGACATGCCACTGATTTAGTCTGGCAGCTCTCTTTGTTCAGGTTTTTGAGACTCAATGGACCTATGCCAAGGACTGTCTTGAATAAATACACAATAAATGCCACTCTGTTGGCAACGGATCAATGGAATGCAGCTCTATAATAAAAGAGATAAATTAATAGGCTTTAACACGACTGTATCACATTCTGAGTAATGAACGTGATATCTTTACTTCATTGTGCCACACCATCGCTGTCAAAACTACTGAACAACACACAGACTTTTGGAAACAAAATAAAGTTTTATAAACCATTAAGTACGCTCAAGCTCTGACACAGTTCATACAAAAGCAGAGAAGTGACTCTATAAAAACTGTCAGCTATGTATTATGTTATGTATTATACTTTAATCATATTTTATATTGTTATATTGAAATTGGTTCTCAATGGCATGCAGTCATGTTCCAGAGAAGAGCAGTAAACCATGAAATAATAAAAGACAGACAGAAGGAAAAAATAATAAACAGCAAAATGAAAGAAAGTTCTTTACTAACCAACACAAAAGTTGTCATTTTCTTTTCTTTTCCTTCTTTTTTAAGTATTTTGCTTCTATTATATTGTTATATAAAAGTCCCAATATTGGCAATAGTTAGTCTGTGAATAGAAGAGAAGCAAGAACAATCGACTGGTCATATCAGTCAGTTAGATGCATTTGTTTTCAGAATTGAAGCAACACATAAACAAATACATACAATAAAATTTCAATTAAACAGTAAATACTACAAATCATTATATTCATTTATTTTCTTATGTGCTTGTTCATAGCCAGGGTTGCAATAAAGCAGGAAAGCCTAACTGGTGACACAGGTTGCAAGTCAGAAACAACTCACACTCGTACTTACACTCACATTCACACTAAAAGAAAATTTGGAAAAACCAAAAAATAAATAAAAAAAATACCCATAACACACAAGATTTATATATGTATATATATATGATTTGATTTTTTTATAGAAAAAATCTATATTTTTTGAAAAGCAAGAATAACGATCAATAATAAGAAGACAATAAATGGGCAAAATTAGCATCAAATAAATAAAAACTATTATAAATTACTATCACTTGAAACATATATATATATATATACACACACACACACACACACACACACACACTATTATTCAATGCTTTTATCTAGCTGGTTTTGACATGCAGTCATGTTAGCTAAAGGGTAGCAATAAAAACAATCATAAATAAACAATAAATAATAATAAATGGAAGAAAACAGCAGAACTGCACATTCCACACTTTTTTTTCACCTAAATAAGAAACCAGATGTACTCTTCTTTTTGGCTCTGTGACCTGAATAGACTGGCAGTGAGAGGAACAGGAGGCACAACAAAACCTTGATCCCCACCTGAGATGCTGGGGTGCGTTCCTCTCTAAACCGTGGCTCTGATCCAGATTATGAAGGAACTGCACTTAATTGCTTATAATAGATAGGAATTAACATGGCGTTATGAACCTGGTTTGAAGGTCTATTGTTTCTGGAGGACGGCTAAGCTGTCAGCATTCTGCACTCTGAACACATTTACATACAGAAGTAAGGTAATGTTAAACTAGTTGTGTTCTGCATGCATTGCTCAATCTGGAAACGAACTCGGTGGAACGGATTCCCTCCAGTGGAATGTGTTTAACATCAGCCTTGACCTTGTTCACCTCGTAACAGCCCACTTCTGGAAAACAGCATGCATGTGTGCACCGTCCTGTTCTGTCCAGCCGCAGTCCAGCCTCATTTAGCTTTAAATGTTTAATCCATGTGATTGGTTTGAATGATACAACTAAACAAGTTAGCTTAAAAGTAGAAGGAGAACCATTTACAATAGTTTGCTAAACATGTGCTACCATGTGGAAAAGAGGTTGGTTTTTATTATACAGTAAGCCATAGAAACTGCCTTATTTTAAATACAGGACTACACAGGTCTAATGTTAACTAATATTCCTACCTTAACTGAGCTCTGCTGGTTTTATGAAGTATACTAGCTTAGCAGTTGAAGGAGCTATGGTTAAATTTGATCATCCAGTCACCAATTTTGCCATAAATAGATAGTAATATGTGTTCAATTAGATTTACTAATAAAACAACTCACCTAATGTTAGCTTGGTGCAAAGAAATGGCTACTGGCTAATGGTGTTACTTACTAGTATTTTAGCTTAACATTAGCCAGCTAGCATTCGAACTAAGTGCTATAACAATACAACACAGTGAGTTATCTAATGGTGGCTATCTTCACAAATTTATGATAGTTGATAGCCTCGCTTCACAACTAAATAAGTTACTTAACATGAAGCTAGTTTGAAGCACAGATTAGGTACTGGTTTTATTTACACAGTCGATTAGGTTAAAATTAGCAGGAACTGAGCTCAAGCATAGCGTTCAAGACTCACACATTGGTCCCAGATCTTAATGTAAAAAAACAAACTTCAGACTCTACCTCACAAAAAAAGTTGTGCTATAATAACCTAAATTAATGAGTCAATTGAAGAATTAATGGACAATTAAAAGCTGCAATCTAAATGGCCGAGCTAATTAGACTGACCTACAAGATTGGATGTAAGTACTTTTGTTCTGTCGTATAATAATTTATATACAGTCCTGAACTAAAGTCTTAGGCCACTGCTTGATTTATTGTTTTAGAAATAGTATAATGACCATATATAACATATTATATTGTCATTCTATAATTATTTTTTTTTTATCGTTTCTGGATCTTCGTTCCAAACTTGTGAGATTAAAGCATATCATAGCATCTTCACAATGTTCCCCTTCCAAAACTGGATTTCTTGGCAGATAGCCTTCAAAGAAAACCATTCCTGAACAAGCGTCTTCGGGTCAACTTGGCAACTTAATGAAACATGCCCAAGTGTAAGGTGAGTTCACAGTAAATACTTTCCACAACATATAGAAGCTGTTTTTAATACTGCATACAATTTACCTGTTTTTTTCTGGTTGTATTCTAATGTGGAGACTTTCTTGTAAATAGTGGTGCAGGATAGGAATGACTCCCTCGGTCCCATCAGCCTCCTCGCACAAACGAAAAAGCTGAAAATCCATGTCAGCCCCAGACTGAAGTACAAGGCGAGATCACAGTGACACAGTTCTGCTCTCCTAGGCAGAAATCAAACAAGTCTGGTTTGGAGTTTTTTTAAACAGAAATGTGAAAAATGTCAAAACACTGTGGCAGTTTCACAAACCACTTACAAACCTAAACACCTGAAAGTCAGACACACAAAGTGAGATTCTACAAGCGTTCAGAGGGACATGTGGACGAACACTCCAAAAGTCTTTTCAAAGAGGCACACAATACTGTCGTATTAAGTTACTTGATAAATGAAGTTACTATCATTTGGATAAAGTGCAGGGACAGTCTTTCATGCAGAAAAGGGTTAATGTCCAAAAAGCCTAGAAGTGCACAAGCCCTGGTTAACAGGTTATGTTAATATGTTTATGACACTATTGGCCATTTAAAGTAATCAATTAACCTAACACGCATGTCTTTGGACTATGGAAGGAAACTGAGGTACCTGGAGCAAACCCACGCAGACACGGGGAGGACATGCAGGATCCACACTGGGTGGGCCCTGGGATTGAACCCAGGACATTGTTGCTCTGAAGCAAGCCACCGAGCCACCATGCCACCCCCTTCCTAAGTGGGTTTAAAGTGACTCCTTCACCAACTGGGAGGTCTCTGGTGAGCTCTGAGCTTACTAATTCTTCTGTCTGTATTTTGATCCCTTTTAATATGGAGAGTAAAAGAATGCCCATGAAACATGTCATGTTATACAAATTTTGAGGTTTTTTTTTACCGGTAGCAGCTCAAAATCAAAATAAAGAGCATGAGAAAGATCATTAATGATGGAACGTCCTTTTTTCAGTGTTGTTTGTTTGTGCAGTGCACTCAAAGATCTGAGTGGAAGTCCAACAATTTACACCTAGATATTAGGTACTGCAACCGACTTCCATTTTTCGATTCAGAGACTGAAACCAGCAGATGAAAGAAAATGAAACAACACTCTCAATAAAAGAGCAATATAAACTGAACAAAACAAACGTGTCAACAGGAAAGAACTTGAACTGTTTTTGCAGTGCATGCTGATTGGTTAAACCATAAGAAAGAAGTGAATCTTTTTAGTGTATCAGAATTAGCAGCACACTATAAGCTATAAATATATTGGTCTTTACTTGGTATTGAAACAACTAAGTATGTATTCAAACCATAAATGCCTATAACATGTTTAACCTATTCATAGAGCTATTTTATGTAAACTAGTGCTTTCATTCATCAATAATATGCTTTCTTAGCCACTTAATCCTGAACATTACATCCTGATCCCTGGGACGGGTGGCAGGAACAACCTTAGACTGGGCACCACTCCATCGTAGGGCACATACAGTCACACACTCAACCCCGTCCAATAATGCTAAACACAGTGAAATAGTTGAATCTTGTTGGAAAGTTGGACAAACCTTTATACACATTGACCCCATTTAACCCCCCCAAACCCATATTTCCATCAAGATTTATTTCTTTTATAAACACAGGTAATTTATCACCATTATTAATATAAATACAAACACTTCATACCTAGTCTAAAGTCCGATATGTAATGGGATTTGTTTCCGGTCCTCCTAAACTGAGACCAGGTGCAACATGAACCCGCTGTTTAACGTTTAAATTGTGAACAGTGGAGGTAGTCGTTTTTGCAATTGCAGCTGGTTGCTCTCGGACTCCTGCCTCAGGCCCCTACTGTGGTTAATGGGATAATGACAGCCACCTTGCTCTTGAGTCAGTGTGGGAACTGAAGGTTAAAATTTATACAAGATTTTATTGGTTGTGCTTAAATGCAAATGTCGTTGGTGAAACGTTACGACTTTCTCAGATATTGCGCTTTAAAAAACAATCAATACATCCTTGATGGAACCCATACATGGATGTGAAGAGATAACTCACTAATTAGCACCCAGAGATAATGAGTAGCTCTTTTGGTCAGTCTGCAGGTATGCATTTCAATTCAAGCTGAACTTCTGTCCCTTTTCTTTTCTCAAGCTCCAATTCAGCTCCAACAATAGTTCTGCCCCCCTGTCAGCGAAGCCATTCAGTCGTCCTCCACTCATCCTTCTAACTCCTCCATGAAGTCCCGGAGCCCAGCTGGGAGCTTTTGAGACAAGCTGGGGGCCCTCCTGTTGCATGCTGAATTATGGGGGAACTTGGCAAAGATTTCCCAGAAGCCCTTCCTTCAATGCGTGACAGCGGTCTGAAAGGCCTATTATTCCCAAACTCCCAATTAACTGTTCAGTTCACACAGCATCTACTGAATGGCTTCAATAGTGACTGCTGCTTTGGTTGCCGAACAAAACAATTTGTACTGATATCTGAACAGTTTTGTTTGAAGGCCACAGGCGCTAGAACACTCAAGACTGCTTATTTGGAGCAGATACTATTAATTTCCCTATTTTAGGCTTTACCACTAAAGGCGTTTGCATTTGCAACAGCAATTCTTGGTATGAGCGTCAAATTGTAGGTTTTACACTGACTAGATTTATGAATTAGCTTTATATGGGTTCTATCGTTTTGAAGGCCATGATGGGTCCATCACATCCATATCTGTATTTTCAAGTGATGCGGTTAATGTCGCCAGGACCTTTTTCCTTAAACCTGTAAGTAGGGGTTGGACTAGCAACAGGAGTATGTGACTGTTACCCGACTGATCTACTTAGTATTAGTAGGTCCTTAATGTAGTTTAAAAGTTGTGTAAAGCTGTTTGTTCTCATGCTACAGTACATTCCATTATTGAAGAGATGATCACCGGAACATCTAAAAGACTTGAATTCTGACCTGCCTGTATAATCTACTGTAACACTACCACATATGGAAGTGGCTCAGACCAAAAATGGCTGTGTTTTTGCCATGAAAATCTGCCATGAAAGAAACAATCTTAATCTGAAATGAAGAAAAAGATTTGATTTAGCCACCTTGTCCCTCACAGTGTGTAGAAAGTAGACCTTTAAGCTTCCAGGGAAGTTGCCTCATGTTCCATCCAGAGGTCCAGAGGAGCTACATCAGTTTATTATTTCCACTGGAGCTGCCTGACCACGTTCCATCCAGAACTACTGCTTCACAGTGCTTCTTCAGAAGAGCTACTTTAGTTTGTTCGATTCAGATGAGTTGCCCTAGTATCTTTATTTGGAAAGCAAACAAACGTGTCCATTTCAGATTAGCTACATTTATGTCACGTCTATAACCCAGAGGAACTGGACCCATCTGTTCATTCAGTATCTCGTTTCTGTATTGGTCATTCAGAGGACTTACTTAAGTCTGATTCTTCAATTAGAGCTACTTAATTTGTTTCTTCGAAATGAGTGTTCGTAGTATTGTATTTTGCTGAAGCTGAATCATTGTGGTTCTTCCAGAGTTCCAGAAGAGATATACCATATTCTTTTCACTACTTTATTTTTTTTCCTTCCATAGGAGCTCCCTTAAATAGATTCTTCCCCCCTTTTGCTAATTTTCAGGGGAAATAACTTCTTCTGTTTCTCTGTTGTGAACGTTGTCATTCTTTTCCCCATCACATAATATGTCACTGAATGAAGATTCAGAGGAAGCTGCTTTGGAAGAAACTAATTAAAATAGCTTTCATAAAAGGAACATAGTGAGGCAGCTTCACTAAAGGAAATAATCAAATGGTACAAACTGAGTAGCTTCTCATATTAACTGTATTCATTTAAGTAAAGGCTAGTTCCTTCTTTAGATCTACTATACTCAGTTACTTCCGGAATAGCTATCTCTGATTGTTTGGCTTAGCAGGAACTTGCCTGCATTTCCAGTCAAGTTGATTCCTGTGGTTAATTTCAGGAATGCTGCTACAGTTGATTTTCAGAGCTACTTCATTTTGTGTTCCTTTTAAGCAAAATCCTCGCAAGTCTACATAAACTGTCACATTCTTTTCTTTAATTTAACATGTGTTTTCTACTGTGGATCTACCTTGGGTTTTTTCCTCTTCTGTATCTCTTAATGAAGTTCTTATTCTTCTTGGAGAATCTTAAGGAGTACTTCTTTAATTTCTTGCTTCAGTAAAATTAATTGCCCAATGAAGAATTCTCCAGAAGATAGGCTTCCAAAATTATATATTTCAGCCATTTTTTTACTTCAAATATGGACATGAAGGATGTGTTTTCCTTGGATAGCTTGTTTTCTTCTGGGAGAACGTTTGAAATGCATCCAATAAATCTCAAATACATTTCTTTTTTTCATTTTGGCAATGGCTTGAATAAGGCCTTCCATTCCAATGGCTTGGAATGATAAGGCAAGTTAACGTGTCATCATATGCTCTTTTATGAACTGGTCATTGTACACAGGTCTACATTTGATTTACAACATAAAATATGCATTTGCTGTTTTTGCATTAGCATCATGAAAACTTGTCATCTGTGCATGACCTTCCTGCTGCTTAAATCTCTCAGGTTTTCGGCCTGAATCCTGATTTAAATCCTGAGAGATGTTGCTTGGTTCAGCTGATCTTTTCCAATCCACTATAACATCCCCCAGATTTGGACTTGATTAGATCTTCAGTAAATAATAAAGCTGAATTAGCTATATAGAGTTACTTTTACGTTTAATTTGTTTCCATGGCTAATGTGATGTCTGGAAGTTCCTCCAGGCCGTTTTATCAATCAGTAATTTTCCAACCATTGCTCATGATTGATAACACAGATAACACAGCTAGAAGACATCTCTCCATGTCTCCTTTTTGTATGTGTCTTTCCCTCTTGCTTTAGCTTTTATGTTTGGCTCCTTTCACTAAAAGCCATCAAGGTATAACTTATTCCACTAGAACTGTCTTGGTGCAGACAATTGCACAAAAGCTGTTTTGTACATTTGAACAACTTGGTCCTGTTCCTTCCACTAGAACTCGTGTCCATTTTTTTTTTTGCCATAGTGCTATAGTGGAGTTTCTTCTGTCTGTCTTAATTCTGTATCTTCTCCTAGATCTTTCCAGATCCAGTTTTTTTCCACTACAGCTGTCTTGGTCCAGTTCCTTCCAATAGAGATGAATTGGTCCAGTTCCTTCCACTGAAGCTGTTTGGATCCAGTTCCTTCATAAAGAGCTGCCTTTGTCAAGCTCCTTCCAGTATAGCTTTCCAGTTTTAGCTTTCCAGTTCCTCACATTACAGCTGCATAGGTTCAGTTTCTTCCTTTAGAGATATCTTGGTCCAGTTCCTTCTTTTTGATATGCTTTGATCCAGCTCCTTCCTTTAGAGCTATCTTGGTCCAAGATGTTTCAAAGGAGCAGTTTGAATCCAGTTCCTTCAAAGAGAGCTGTCTTTGTCTAGTGCCTTCCAATAGAGCTTTCTTGTTTTAGTTCATGCCACTAAACTGCCATGTTCCAGCTCCTTTGCTTAGATCTGTTTAATCCCATTCCTTCCATTAAAACTGAATTATAGCTGAGGGGAGATTTGGGTACTGGGATTTTATTCCTTCTATTCAAGCTGTTTTAGTCCTGTTCCTTATGGTAGATCTATTTTGATTAGGGCTGTACCGATCCGATATTCTGTATCGTATCGGCCTGATATGGTCATCGTGTCAGCTGTGTGGAGTTATTCTAAGCTCAAGGATGCTAAAAGTAAAACAGCCGAATGCAACATATGCAACGCCAGTGTTTCAAGAGATGCTAGCAGAATATCGGTCTGATATCGGTATCGCCAGATATTTATATATTCATTTATTGCAGTATTAATATCGGTATCGGGCATAAAAAAATGGTATCAAGCCAGCCCTAATTTTGATCCAGTTTCTTCCTTTAGATGTAATTTGATTCTGTTTCATCCAGTAAAGCTTTTTCAATCCTTCCAGTAGACCTGTTTTGGTCCAGTTCCTTCCACTACGGTTGTTTTATTTTCTACTAGAGGAAGGGCCTTGACTTATGATTAAAAAGTGATTACAACAGACTGGCAGATGAACGATGCAATATGATGCAATTTATATTATTTCAGATGCAATCAGTGATTTCAGGAGTGAAAACGGCAACTTCTGCATGGTGGTCCTAAACGTCTGGGCTCAACTGTACGTGCTTTACTCTCTTTTATTACAGTCCATTTGTGATTCTACATGAATCTGGAGGAGTTAAAGCACCTTTTACTGCTGTTTGTTATTGATACCTTTCACATTCCTGAAACATCTCAGAAACATCTCTCTTGTTTATGTAGATGCAAACATTCTCCAGTTTTGCGATCTTGAAAATCAGGTGATGTGTACTTGACCATGCAGGATTAAAACCACATAGGGTCATAACTAATAGATGTCCTGTAATGTCAGAGGTTAGCAGATCTGGGAATTTGAAAGCTGTGTAGATATGAGGGCAGTCTGTTGTAATTACAAAATGGGTAGGCAGTTAATTGAAGTTCATCAATAGAACAAAGACAGTTAGCTCGACATGCTAAGCAGCAGCTGTTTATATTATGGTAATTGGTATAAAATGGGGAATAATCACGCTCAGTGTCCGGTCCATGTGAGACACTGGTGTTATTCATAGCGCTCTCCAGCTGTGCTGAAATGCGGTCAGCAGATGGGCAATCAGCCATAATTAGCCATTATTACTCATTTCTCTCCCAACTGTGACCTCTTTACCAAGTGATTATCTGTAACACTCGTAGAGGGAAGCAATCTGCAGCCATCTGTGTGCGGAGACACAAAAGTACATTGCTCATAAAAATTAGGGGATATTTCAAAATGAATATGAAGCGATTAATAAAGAAATGTAAATGAAAAGGCAATTATGGTGATTGATTAGTAAGTGATATATTCATAGGGTGAACAGAAGTATGTTAAACTGGACCAGAGTGCCCCCACATTGACTGTTCAGTAGGGTGTATGATCACCCAAGAGTGCCAAAACACACCGACAGTGATGGGGGATGGACAGGATCAGATTATCCATTAGTTCTTGTGGGATCTTGTTCTTATTCATTTTTTAAATATTTCTGTTTTTGTTTAAAGTGTCCAACACTCACGCATGAGTAACAATACCTTTCTGTTACGTAACAGTTTCCCAAGTATCCCAAAAATGTTTTAAAATACCAAAGGACTTGAAAGTGGAGATGCATAAAAAAGGTTTGACACTCCTGGTCAGCCTAGCCTATGTTAGCTTAGCCTAGCGCTGGACATTGCTCTAAGGTTGTATTCCTTGTTGTATACATTGTATACATGTGTCTGGCATATGGCTGACAACGTAAAACATACAATACACACGTCAACACATAATGGTACATATAGCTGTTGAAGAGGTCTAGGTCTACCAACACAGTGATCCAGGTTCAAGTTCTGGTTTTGTTTTTCAGCTGGGTATCAGTTGGCAGTGTCTGAGGGAGTGGAGTTATGTCAAATGATCATTTCCTGTGAGTAGCTTCCCTGATGGGGACTCCTGTTGGCTCTGTAATGGACTGCGATGGACGTTAAGACTCCTCACAACCACGAGCATGAAATTGAGAGGGTAACGGGAAATAGGTAAGCCGATTAAGAAATACTGTTTATTATTTTACTTGATCAAAATCTCCCCCAAAATATAAACACTAATAAATAACAAAACAAACAAATGATGAAAAATTAAAGGTAAACCAATGGCATTTAAAAAAAATCAATACTATTACACTCAAATAATGCATGCCGTATAATAAATACATAAATAAATAGTATGTAATACTACTGTTTACTATTTACTTTTTCATTGGTTGCATTGTTTGTTTTTCTTCCCATAATCCCACCTGCTTACTTCTTTGTTCTGGTGTGTGTCCCGATTCAGTGTGTGTGTCACTGGAATGTTATTGCAACCCTCACTTTTGTGTAACTTTTCATTTTTCAGCTTGTTTTGAAAAGCCTCAACTACTAAGCTGTGAATTATAACATAATCACTGTGGTTGGCCCGGTAGTTGATCTTTAACCCTGGCTTTCAGGTGCAGTGCCTGACTGAACACTTGTGAGCGAGGAATTTCAGTGTTAAGGCTAAAAGCGTTTCTGCCAAAACCTTCAGTACACACTGTTTAAAGTTCAGTAACTGTAGCAGTGATTCAGATACTAACATGTTTAAAATGCAGTATTATGTTACACATGTGGAACCTTTCTGCTTGTTTCTAAAACTCTAACTGACGTGGAATATTCTGGAAATCTCATAGCGGTCAACGCAACATGTGCGCTGTGCTTTTTGATATTATTGTAGTACAATCTCTTAAAGGATATTTTATCCTCCTATATTTTATACTGATACTTGTGATTATTTATATTAATACTATTCTATTTGATGAATTCTATTTAGTTTATTCTTATTTCTACAGAGTGGCAAATTACTTAGAAATGCATTTATAGAATAGATTTTGAATACATTATATGTGCTGTATATACATATAGTGTATGTAATATATAGGCTATGGCACTGTCCCTGTTTCTGTCACCATTCTGCACCAGGACTAAAACCAGGATTAAGCAGAGAAGCAGATGAATGAAAGTTACTAAAACCAGAGCAGTCACCAGATATTTGAAACAAAGGTTCACTTAATTTTGGCACTTTTAGATATGGAGTATTGGATCATTTTCCTAAATAAATAAATGGCCAGACGTGACATCTTTGCTTCATTTGTACAATTAGATTATTTAGTTTAAAGACTTGTGTGTGTATTTTAATGGTCTTATTAATGCAGAAATACAGAAAATGATCCCAAAGATGTGTGTTAGGTTAACTGGGATTTACTTGTTTCTTTGTGTGTATATGTGTGTGTGTGTGTGTGAGTGTGTGTGTATATGTGTGTGTATGTGAGTGTGTGTGTGTGAGAGCGTGTGTGAGAGCGTGTGAGAGAGCGTGTGTGAGTGTGTGTATGAGTGTGTATGTGAGTGTGTGTTTGAGTGAGTGTGTGTGAGAGAGTGTGTGTGTGTGTGTGAGTGTGTGTGTTTATGACTGTGTGTGTGTATGAGTGTGTGTGTGTATGAGTGTGTGTGTGTATGAGTGTGTGTGTGTTTGAGTGTGCGTGTGTGTGTGTGTGTGTGTGTGTGTGTGTGTGTGTGTGTGTGTGTGTGTGTGTGTGTGTGTGTGTGT
>JAUZST010055028.1:0-24119 GCA_034779995.1 Parotocinclus haroldoi | reverse complement strand
AGCACCAATTCTCCCGGGGATCCCAAAAATCCTCCCGTATCTCGCTGACCCGCTTTGTATCCGCTCTAAGTGGCGACATGTGGCTTCTTTTTCTTATTCGCTCTCACCTTATTTGGTCCGATTAAACAGAATTTTGGTCCAAATAAGCGTAATAACATGACACGTATATAATAGGATTTGTTTTTGTACTTTAGGATTCGGTCAGAATAAGCGGCTACTCCCATTAACCGGTGGTCCAGTTAACCGGATTCGACTGTATAAAGTATCGTACGGAGGTCGTGTAACTACTAGCGCCAAAAAACAACGCAATGGTGCTAACAGTATTCCGTACGTCCCACGCAGTTAACATGACATGGTGCACTTTTATATTAACAAGCTTTTTTTTTTTAGCAGCTGTTTTTAGTGCGTTTAAAACGGAAATCACAACACCATTTGAATTGTGCTAATGTCGTGCTCAGATCAAAACCATACAACGTTAGCGTCGCACTAACTAACAAAACGCCAACAAACAACTCTTTAAGCCTACATGAAATCGACACAGACGTTCATATTTCACTACAATATCCTACCTTTAGGTCTTTCTTCAGTGTACAAATCAATAACAATATCACCTAACGTCGTTTCCAACAGCACCGCCATTATTGTTCAAATCGGACCCCACAACGCGCATGCGCCAAAACGGAGCGCCCCCGGAACGTAAAGAAAGCGCACCTTTTTTTTTTTTGGTGTGGTGAAACAATTGCGCATGCGCTAAACGAAAGCCTTTCATATAGCGACCGAGAGCTCAAAATAGGAAGAAAGGTTACAAATCAATCAATACATGTAGAAAAAAAAATAAAAACAAAAATATAGGGGATATATTTAAAAAGGAAACATCCCATAATGAAATGCCCTAATTTTAGTGAGCAGTGTAGTTCTGTTTTTATTTGTTTATTAACTTATTGCCTGCTTATCTCACTATTTAAAGTTGTCCTTGTGTGTCTCCCCCCCCCCCCAGGCCAGGTGTATTTATCCAAATTTATTTCTATAGGCCTTTTGTACAACTGCCTTTCTTAAAACAGCTTTACAAATAACTGAGCAAACCTAGGGAGACAGCGGCAAGGAGGAGATCCTGGTTCAACCCTGTTTATCCAGTCAGATTCATGGCCCTGTATCTGGACCACCTGACCTTCACGTTGCAATCCCAGCCAAGGGTCCAAACAATTTATGATTTAAAAAACTGTTTTAAAATACAATTAAGTAAGAAAACGAAACAGAAATCTTTAGAATTGGCTTTTATTTGTCGATTTCATATAATATGTCACTATAAATAGGAAGGCATGGACATTATTCAGCACGAACGGAGCAGACATTCCCCCAGAGAACTAAACGAAATATTCGAAAGCATTGCTCTACAGTTACAGCTACAACTGTCTTAACTTTGGTTTGCAGCGATTAACCGCCAAGCGATGCCGCAGACACTTTAGGTTATAAGCGACCGAAAGCCCTAAATGCTCCCTCTTAAAACAATTTGTAGAACAAAAATTAAAAAGGTATGTTCGTCAGATATGAAGTTGGCGGCCCAAAGAAAGTTTAGGTGTCACAGCAGGTGCGTTTGCTCATAAAGCTGCAAGTCGAGGCGAACTCGGACCTCGCCGGTCGGAACTTCGTGTAGCAGCAGTCGCCGAGTCAGAGGGCCTTTGCCCTCTTGGTCCTTCTTTATGGTGGCCACGGGAACCTCGGTGCGCCCCAGGAAGTCTGAAATCACAAAGTGTACGCACTGAATGAACTCTCCAGCACTCTGTTTCTGTTGTTTATTTGTTGTGCACTCTTGTGCATCACTCCGAGATTCGGGTGCCAACACCCTGTCACAGGTTCAAGGTTTGTCCCTCCTCGGAACCCTCGTTATATTCAGTGGTTATTTACATTTTACGTCCCTTATCCAGGGCGACTTGCAATGAATCCAGTCTTACAATCCAAGAATTTGTGATCAAGGGCCTTGCTCAGGGACCCAACTGTGGGATTTGAGGTGGGATTTGAACCCTGGACCTTCTGGTCCATAGTCCAGTCCCTTAACCCCTAGACCACCGCAGTATTTAGACGCTCTTCGGTGTACGTTCATGAGTTTATTTCTGCGTTTTCCATGCCACGTACACGATTTTAAATAATTAAACCTATGAATAAACCGAACAAATAAAACAGTAGTTTACTTATTTTTCTGTCGCACATCGTAGTGTTTAATCTATTTCTGGTTTTATTTGTTTATTATCGATCCGTCACCGCCTCCATGTTATTCACACGTTATCTCTGCCCGCTCAGTTTGGCATTTGCCGTGCTGTTCACTTGCCGTCGGGACTGAACTGGTCGCGCTCGAAGACGGTGATGCACAGGACGTCCTGGTACAGGTCTTTGATGAAGAACTGGCAGTTAAAGTTCCACTTGGGGTTGACGGTGTCGTTTTGACACCGTGACGTATAGCACTGCGCTCCCATGGACAGCTCACAGTACGGGTTACTCTTACCTACAACAAACACGCCAGGAATTATTTAGCTGCCAATATCCCGGGCGGCCAGACACAGGCGGGTTAGAATTCAATTCAATTCAATTCAATTCAGTTTTATTTGTATAAGCGCAAAGCGGCTTTACACTGATACATGAACAACTGTCACAAATTGGATTCTACCGTCCCTACGGCGACAGTGGCAAGGAAAAACTCCCCGAGATGAAGAGGAACAAACCAGAGCGCTTAATACATAATAAGTAAAAAGGACACAATGAAGAACAAGGATAAAAAAGAATATTTGCTTCTGCTATCCAGTTGCTATGTGAGCCCAGATTACTACCTGCACTTGCAATTACTTTAATAACTACATACTAACTAAATAACCACCACACTGCGGTTATTTCTGGAGCTAAAGGTTTGCGATCTAACGGGAAGCCCTGAACAGGCGTCTTTAATGGAGGATTGTGTTCATGACTTCTTTCTGTGTCTCACCGTTTGGCTTGCAGGCTTTCAGCTCGACAGCCTCCTGAACTGTTACTAACAAACGTCCGATACCGCTGGTCTTCTGAGAGCGGGCTGCAAAACAGAGGAGGAGCACGTTATCCATCCGTTATCTTCCGTTACCTGATCCAGACGGGCTCAGCCGGTGCCCACCCGGCCCCTAGGCGAGGCGCCAACCCATCGCAGGTCACACACACAAGGACACGCACTAAGGGCCACTTTAGAGACACCCATTAACCTAAAACGCATGCCTTTGGACCGTGGGAGGAAACCGGAGTACCCGGAGTAAACCCACGCAGACACGGGGAAGACATGGAGACTCCACACAGAAAGGACCCAGGCCGCCCCGCCCTGGGATCGAACCCGGGACCTTCTTGCTGTGAGGCAGGGGTGCCGCCCCACCGAGCCCCCCGTGCCGCCCAATACTTTGTTCATTGAAAAATACGTTTTTCAAAGTTTATCAGCATGAGAAGTAATAATACTGTAAAAAAACAAGTTCTTACTCAATTCCAGTCACCGTATGAAGAACTTATCCAGTGGGATCGGATCCGCTTTAGCAGTGGCTAAGTGGCGACTTAGTTTTCTGTAGTGAATCGAAATGTTAGGCAAAGACCTGTAGGTGGCAGTAGAGGGCTGAGGAGAAACTCGGGAGTTTTCAGGTACTTATGCCAGAGACGAAGAGTTTCTACACGGATATTACGTATTACTTTTTGCTTCTCACGTTCTTTGGTCCGATTAAGCGGAATTTTGGTCTTAGGATTTGATCACAATAAGCGGCTGCTCCCATTAACCGGAATCCACCGTATATATTGATTTTGAAGTGTCAGCCACTCTTTATTTTCTATATTACACTGTGTATATATATTGTAGTGTGTATTGTTCACAAAAATTAGGGGCTCTATTGTTATGGGATATATAATTTTGTAACATTCAACACACCATGTATGAATTGTTGATGCTGCCCTTTTTGTCTTTCTGTTGATCTGAATGGCAGTGGAAGAGACGTTTGCACGTGTCCAGCCAACATGATTTAGACTAGGCTCTTTTCCACACACACTCTCTCCTTATAAAGCGTACACAGAATGCTCTGTTCTCTAACCACACTAGAGCTTTTCATGGTTGGCTCACTCAGTAGAGAAGTGACAGAAAGGGAGGTCTATTAAGAAGAGAATAGAATTGGATATGTAATTAAATTTCAATATTTAACATGATAATGCTTTATAAAGGATTGATAAAATGTTCTTATGATGCATTAACATGGGTTTTCTCCAGGGTCCTTCCACATTCCAAAAACATGTTAGGTTAAGTAGTTGCTCTAAATTGGTCCAGTCTGAATGTGTCTGATCAGGAACGATATAACCTTGCTCCTGTCGTGAACAGCCAGTGAAGCTCGTGCTTAAATAAATGAACATGGTCAGGCGGGTGTTTTAGATTAGTGGCACTGAAAAAGGAAAAAAGGTCTGAAGTCACCACCTTTTCACAGTGAGCGTCTTCACATGTACCTAATAACAGTGGAAAATCAGCAATCCCAACATTTGGGGTTAGATGAGTGCTTTGAGGGAGGCGGGTTAACTGTATTTACAATGAAAGCGAAATGCAAAGCTTAAAGGTTAATCGCTGTCGTTTTGTCTGCTCGGCATCCACAGATAACCTGAAACCCACATTAGAGGAGAACAGCAGTGCAACCGTGGACTCCTCTACCCAGGAGGATGACGTTGACGAGACCTCGCTTTTCCAGGAGATCGACAGGGAACTCGCTGAGCTGCTGAGCGGCTTAGCGGCTCGATCTCAGCATGCAGCGACTGCCGAGCAGGGCGTCCAGTTAGGGGATGCTACCTCTATTATGATCTCTTGCAACGACCACGACGGGACGCAGCCCTCTGTTCCAGGCACGACAAATCAAGATTCAGGACTGCAGAATGGAAGCTGTGACTCAGAAAAGCTGAGCGATGTGCAGTTCGATTCATGGTGCGAGGCACTCATTCAGGACCCGAGCTCGGCCCAGGAGCTTCACTGTGTGAGCACCATTTTCAGCCCAGACACCAGGAATGCACCCGGCGGCCAAAACAAACCTGCAACGGTGCCCGTTACGGAAAAGAAGGAGGGAGAGGGTAGAGAGGGTGCGAGTGAGGACTCCTCACCAGGGCTGTTGGACGTATCTCTGGATGAGTCCAGCAAAATCCTGGCAGAAATCCCCGGCATCTTCACCAACTTCCTAAACGGGGGCAAAGCACGTGAGAAACCCCAGAAGAAGCTGCGCTTTGTGGAGAGCCAGACTGAGACTGAGGCTCCGATGAACGGAGAGGCTAAACCAAAGGAGCAGTTAATTCAAGACATGGAGAAACCTGCACAAGACCCTACGATTCGTGTACCACAAGTGTGTGTGCTGGGCCCTGACAACGAGGCAACAGATTACAGTTTAGCAAGGTACAAGATCTGTCGTGTGCGTCTTGTCGTTATGTCACTGGTTTGCCTGGAGATGAAGGTAAATTTAATTTTAATCACGGAGCATCTAATCTCTCACTGGGAATGTCATAGTACCACCATTTTCAAGTAATTTCAACGGTAAAGTAAAAAAAAACAAAGCATGTACAGTTAAGTGTCGTTTTGGGGGCCGCATTGCAGGTGTTTCTTACATTTACTTTGACCATTGTTTTATTGCAGACAGTATGAACCTGAGATATTTATAACGTCATTTCGTGAAGTTACTGGTTGTAAAGAGCCTATATGTGCCTAAACGTACAATGTGGACATTAAACTGGATCAGAATTGCTGCTGAACCTTGAAAACACTCTGATTACACAGTTGTTACCGTAACAGTTAGGGTTGGGTGTGGAATTTCACTTCCACTTATTGCTTACACGCCCCCCAATTAGTGCAAAAAATACGTCCGTATTAAGGAAGCATCACTCAAAATGTATTCCTGTAGAGCTATATATAACGGAGCGTCGTCTCAAAGCAGCTTTACAATCTTATATGATCTTGAACGGCCAATCCCAAGTTGAGCAAGCCCAGGGCGACAGTGGAAAGGAAAAACTCCCAGGAAGTAGAAGGTAGAAACCTTGGGAGGAACCAAGACTCAAAATGGGTCCCTCCGTGGTTTAAATCAATAGTAATATTTAAGTTACTAATAAAATACATAACAAAATAGATTTTAAAATCAGTCCTCAGTGGGAGGTCCTCGGAGGCACATCGTCTCTTGGTGACTAAATGATGGAGGGAGTTCCTGCACGCTGGTGGGACTGGGTTCTGTTGATGGAGATCAGTAGAGAGATCCTGAGGTGGAGGAACGTCCTAGTGTGTTGTTAGGGTCCTGGAACTGGTACCGGAACATCACTTCGGAGAGAAAAGAGAAAATGTAGTTAGTTAAGGGTTAGGAGCACAGTGTCTATTATCAATCACTGATGCCATGCGCAGCTTGAAACTCCGGCAGCACTACTGTAGCAGCATAGCTAAAGGGAGAGAACCAGGAGGTAACGCAGTCAAGTGGCAAGAGCCGATCCGAGCCATGGGTCGTAGTCTAAATTTAACTAGAAACCTGAGTAAATACGAACGTTTTTAGCCTAGAATAAAAAAATTAGTTACTGAATCTCTAAGTAAAGTGGGAAGGTTATTCATAAGCGTTAACCTGGAAAACCAAACTTCTCTCAGTTACTACTATTGATAAGTAATCTCTACTGCTGAAATAATGATCCCGTGATCCAAAGGGAAATCAATCATTTTTCCCTTTTTTCTTCCCATTTTACTAAGAGATTACTTATCCTGAGTAGTAACATTGGTGTTCCTCGGTCACCACTTTAGAACTTTAAGCCACTTTAAGCATTTTATTATAGTGGGATTTAATGGGAAGAAAACGATTTGATGTATAAAATGTTGTTCGTACCTAAACCTTCGGCAACATTTGATTCCCCCCTTTTTTTTTTAATTGAAAATTGATATCGATGAGAACCGGAAACCGTATGGATGGATTGGAATTGCTAAAATGCAAATGATACCCAATAGTGATGCTTGCACAGCTGTGTGATGGACAGGCGTCCTGACGGGGCATCCTTATGACCTCCTTATGACCTCCTTATGACCTCCTTATGACCTCCTTGAATACATTAGTAAATGAGCAGCTTTTTTTTTAACAAGGCACAAATATTTTTGTCCGGCAGACTTCAGCAGAGCAGCTCCTGGTCATCATCGTTGGTCTATAATAGACAACCGCTAAACCTCCACAGGGTTCTGAACGACAAAAAAAATCCTTTCCCTTCTGGCCAGAGTGGACAGAAAAAAAAAACGACTGCTGTACGAGCTGCAAAAATGTTTAATGCTGGTTATGGAACGAATGTGTCGCTCATAGAGCAGCGCTGAGTATGCATAGTGTGGAAGGAAGTCGCCTGTACTGAGGAGTCCATCGTGTGGACGGTTGGGTACCGGACAGGTGCACCGTTGGTCTGGGAACTTCTAATATTCTGCCAGGAAACCCTTTGTCTGGGCATTCAAGCAGATGTTAGCTTGACGTGTGACACCTGCCGAAACATTTTGCCCGTACCAGCACAACACCACCACATCAGTTTTACTGCAGGGCTGAGAATGATCCACCACCCAAATAGAACTGGAATGGTCCTGTGCTGGTCCTGACCATTAGAGAACAGAGTCGAGGGATGGACTCCAGTCCGTAATCGTAGTGCATTTCTATGTTGAGTGGAACTGATTAAACTGACAGGGAGTGCAGGAACAAGAAGGCCTACCTAATAAAGTAACCAGTGAATGCACTTTTGTAATTGTGACACTAGTTGTGTCTTATTTGTTTCTATTTTTTTTTTACAGAAGTATAAAGGACGGTACCAGTCTGAAGCAGGAGGCCACTGACGTGTTCAGCAGTCAGTTTGAGAGCATTTTGGAGTCGGAGCGTTTGTGTGGGACGTTCTACAGCAGCATGGATTCCCTCTCTGCACTTTCGTCCTCGGCTGATGAGACCGACTCTCAGCCTGACCTGGCATACGCACAGCGGGTCACGGACTTGCCCCTCACGCCCATGATCCAGCAGCGCCTGAAGGAGAGTGGCCTGTTCCTGGAGCTGGGTAGCAGGCAGGAAGAGGTGCTGAGCGTCAGCACCACCAGGAAGAGCGGGAAGGCTGCCTTGGAGGTGACCTCATCGATCGTGACCACGGCCGCAGAGCGAGTGGAGCTGAACGGAGGGCACGCAGAAGGAGCTCTGGCCAATGGCGTTCTGGAGAAGGACTCGGGCGACTGGCTACAGGGCTGGACAAGGTAGGGCGTGAGTGGCGGCACGAAACCGTATCAGTATAGAGATCAGTTCAAATGTAGCAGGCAAGATTATTTCACGCAGCTGATGCGCACACCTGCGTTGGCCCCTTAACGAAAGCTTTGGCAGGCAGCGGCAAAGGGTGAAGAAAATGCTGCTGTCAGACGTAACGCGTCATAAACAGTGCGGTTCGTCTTCAAGCTCTAATTTAAAGTTACACGTTGCCACACGGACAAAGGAGTTGCTGGATCAGGAGCCAAGATGCGATTGGTGAAAGTTATCTTCTGTACTTTAGTGCTGGGGCTACAGCCAGGGGCAGAACGGTGGCTCACAGCAAGAAGGTCATGGGTTTAATCCGCAACGGACGAGAGAAATGCGTTGACGTGTCGGATCCATGGCTAAGTAATTATTCACTGGCTTAGTCGAAATAGTACGAAATGGTTCCATCTGCTGGTTAACAGAGCGAACTGCAGCGTGGCAGAACTTAAGGTTTTAAGTCCCGTTAATTCTCATACACATAGTTCGTTACATTCATAACCTTAATAGGTGGATTTCATGCTGTATCCATGGGGAGTTGTTGATGATGAACTTCACTAGAAAATTGTCTTTTTTCCTTTACTTGGCATTTCCGTGCAGTAAAAATAGGATGTGTTTGTTTTTTTTTGCTGTGCTTGTCTGAAATGAAGAATTATCGCTGCTCCAATTAACTAACCGTCTAATGCAGTGCTGTTTGTTTACCCAAACTTCATAATCTGACATCTGCTTTTAATAAATTGTCTTGTCCTGTGCTAAATTGGGGTGCTGTGCTGTTACGGAGTGGGGAGTGACAATAAGTAAACAGCAGCGAATGAGTAAACTCTAAAAATTGAAGACGCATCGCACTGTAACGGTGACTTGTCAATTAATTTGTTTGTATGGTTTTTGGAGCGGTTTTGTAGATGCGAACATGCACATAATCATCCGGTAATATCTGCAGTTGTCTGATTATTTAAATGGTCACTAATGGTTTGATTCCTAATATCTTGTGCTTAGAGGTTTCTTATTGCCATAGACCAGGTGGAGGATTCTATCGTGGGATCTGGCAACCCTCGAACACTTTGCTGAGCCTGTGGGACGCAGTTTATACTCAGGAAAATAAAGAATTGGATTGTTTAATATTAGAAATGGACGTTTTCGTCACGTCTTTCTATGAGATTATGAGGTTTCTCCTTTTCTGATCTGATTTTCTGCAGGTAACGGATTGTTAAGTGCACGTAAACGCTCTCATTACCTTCCCAGAACTGAAATTCTAGTGGAATTTGGAAGCGAGTGACAGGGGGTTTGCAATATTTGCGTCTATTACAGAGGGGCGGTGCAGAAAAAAGTTTGGAAACTATTGCTACGGTACTGGATGGTGTTAGATGGTCAGTCTCTGCGACAGTTAATCTTTCCAGTGACATTTGCGCCGTAGTTTACATCAGTCTAGGCAGACCTAGTCCAGTGCCTGAGGGTAACCTTGTCGGCAACAGCGATGGTGCTGAGCACGGAGGTAGTGTACAGGGTGAGTCACATTCCGAGGAACCGTGGACGGCGACCCACGTAGCGGTCGTCTGAAAACCGCCGCCGATGAAGAAACCTCAACAATGGTCGTGGCAGCCTGTGCAAAAAAAGATCACGGCTTTGGCTTTGACTCACCGTGTGTCTTGCGTCTTCCGTCACACCCTGTGTTATGCGCAGGCATTGTGACGTTAATATATCGTAATCCTTATGCTGATGGATGGCCAGACCAGCCCGCTCTGATCATTTATTGCATATGAGACTGTCGTGAAGACGCACGACTTCCAGCCACTGGTAGTAAATGCATTAAAGCGTGCATTCTCACCTGTACGCTAGTTATATATGAATGCAGCTCAGGCGTGATGCTGTTCCTCGTTGTTGGGGCTGCTCGGGTAAAGGAGGAGCTGTGGTGTTATTTATAGCTCCAGCGGAGAGGCTGCGCAGGCTGCGCTACCCGGTCATGCTCCTTACTCCTTTTCCCCAGCGTGTCGGATGTAAATAAAGTAAGCACTGACATCACGGCCCTAGTGATGAGCACAGTCCTCTTCATTCACTCCTCTAGCCTTTGTAGCCCTCCCTTTCCCTTCCATGAGGAGGGGCATGCCGCCCTCCAGCCCTCCCATCCGGCCTACAGATGGAGCATGAGGCAGGAAGCACGGCACTCATCCAGCCGTGTTGGAACCTCTCTATGGCACTCCTAATGAATAAGCAAGAAACGGCTACCTGTGTCCTAGCAGCCTTGTAGGTCAGAGCAGGCACAGAGGGAGCGAGAGAGAGATCACATGGCACACGGGACCAAAAGCTCAGGAGTTTACTGAGAGATCACATGGCGCACAGGAACAAGAGCTGAGCAGTTTATTAGCAGGGACTGTCCTCCGTCTCTTATGGGATCCTTGGTGTCCGGCTGCTTTGCCCAGCCGGGCCCGTCCAGTTCCGAACGTGCTTCCGCCTAGTAAGTTCCCGGCTTTGGCTTGCATGACGCGCGGGGTGATGATGGGTGCACTCTTGTCGGAGCAGGTATCCAGCTGCTGCTCGCTGTGTTTGGGTGATGTGCGAGTGTTTGTGTGTGCACACCGCAGTGACTCCTCAGAACAGCAGCTGACAGCATCTCTCTCTCTCTCTCTCACTCTCTCACTCTCACTCTCTCTCTCTCTCACACACACACAGACACACTCTCTCTGTAACGTCCTCTAAACGTGAAGGTTGAAGCCAGCTCTGCTGCCTCTGTGTAATTCCCATTTTCATACAGGAAGTGGGTGGTACCTAATCTAACAAGAAGAGTGTGACATCGGTGTTAAGCAGAAAAGCAGGTGGCGTTCGTTTATCTTCCCGTCTCTCTGAAATCCGGCTCGGGGCTTCCAAGTAGTTTTTTTTTTTTCCATTTTTTTATCATGTGTAATTCCCGGTTTCATCCTGGCCGTCATATTTAATCCGTGCATGGTTTATTGGAACAACCAAAAGCTTTCAGCTGTGTGGTGTCTGTGCAGTGGTTTTTTTTGGGGTTTTTTTCTCCCCTGTGATATGAGCAAGTTGGTTTTGCAGCAAATTCTATAGGATTGGCAAACTGTGAAAGTCCGACAGTGAATCGATACGCTGCAAGAATAGAAACAGAAAGCATCTCTTTTATAAAGAGAGCGCGTGTATGTGTTCGTTCTGGCAGAGGAAGAGCATCGTTTCTCATCATCTCCATTTGATGGCAATAAATTGCCTGCCTCTTCTCTCCCATCTAACATGCAAATCCCTCTGCTCCATGACTGTAGAGCTGAATGACCTTCCACAGGGACGCTGAGGTACAGCGGTAGTAATTCCAAAAATGTCGTAACGAACAAAAAAGCCATTAATTCCATCGCCCCGAGAAAGGTCAGTTTGCTTAAATACACACGAACGAAAATATTACACTTTGTAGTTTAGATCCACTAGCGCCCAACCAAGCTTTTTAAGTTGCATGCAGGTACACCACCTTGTTTCTACGCTCGATGTCCAATTATTAGCTCCGCTTACCAGATCTATGCTCTTTGCAGTTCTGCAATTCCAAACCGAGATCCTACTGTCCAACTCTACACGCTTTGTTCGTCCCCTTTACTTTGTTCTCTAATTTTCAGGCCCCCGCTGCAGTAACAGTGTCGTGGTTGTGCGTGCGTGTTGCACTGGTATGAGTGGATCAGACACAGCAGTGCTGCTGGGGTTTTTAAGCACCTCTGTGCCCCTGCTGGACTGAAAGTAATCCGAAAGTGTCCAAAAATGTTCACCAGCCTACAAGCAGCACCCTTGCAAGCGCGGTTGCTGGCGCTAGACGGGCTGGTGTGAGACTTTTCGGACACTGCCGGCCTACTGGGATTTTCACACACGGCCATTTCAGGGGTTTGAGCGGATCGGCAGGCCACGGCTCAAATAACTCAAATAACCCCCCGTTACAACTGAGGCACAACATGTCACAGGTCGAAGCAGCAGAGGACCACAGCGGGTGCCACTCCTGTTAGCTAAGAACAGAAAACTGAGGCGATCGCGTACATGGGCTCAGCAAAACTGGACAATAAAACATTGGAAAAAGCAATGAGTATGAGCTTTGTATTCTTCCCCGTAGACCAACCCTCATGCGTCGTTCAAACAACAGCCTAAGAACACCGTCCGACCAGAAGCAGCTACGGTCTGATGTACGAAAAAAATCAACAAACACAAGTTTTTTTGTCTTTTTTTTTTTGGAACGTTTTCAGCCTTGACCCAATCATCCGCTTATAAAGATGTGTCCCTCGTTGTAGCCGATCAGGTTTTTACTCCCGGACTTACTCTGCCACGTACAACACCTCTACTATGAGAACCGAAGCCGTATTTGTCGTCTGGTCTGTGTGTGGTTGAACATCGTAGACACTATCTCATTAAATAATTGTCCGTTATAACAGTTTGTAAGTTGTAAGTGCTTTGTGCCGAAATGGATAGCATGTGCCGTCAGATAGACAGACAGAATTAGTCATATTTTCATGCATTTGAATGTAATACACTAACTGCAATATTATTGCAAGCTCATGAACGATCTGCTGTAATTCATGTTACTTCCTTACAGAAGTCAACTAACCAGAGTCAGCTGAGTCACGAAGAGGAAGTCCGTATTAGATCAGAATTGATAGCAGACCACAGGGCAAGTCTTAGTTTTGCGCCGTATGTAATTATGTTATCAGGACGTACTTCTTCATATCATTGAGCTGCATCAGGTCGCACAATCGCGCTGCCATTTTTAAAAAGCTGAAATGTTTTGCTGAGAATTCGTACGAAAAAATGTGAGTACCGTTACATCCTCGCTTTGTGCGCCAGCAAAATTCGCAAAATGTCACAGAAGTTTATTATTATCGAATGGCGGGCTTTTTTTTTTTTTGCACACCAGAGGGCGCTGTTATACGTTATTGAAAACCCCTTCTGATTTCTTTTAATTGCAGCATGCAGATTGGTTTTTTTTTTACATTTTTACAAGAAACGTACACACTTTTTTGATTTGGTATTCTTCCAGGATTCAGTTCAAACGAAGGAATTTAGATATAAGTTAGAGCATTTTGATTCACAATTTGAAACTTCTCATTTGAAACTAGTAGTTTGTTTACAGTGGAGTAGTTTGTTTTTAATTTGTTTGTTGTTAAAACCTTATTTAAGAAAATAAGCATTAAAGACGCATCGCACTGTAACGGTGACTTGTCAATTAATTTGTTTGTATGGTTTTTGGAGCGGTTTTGTAGATGCGAACATGCACATAATCATCCGGTAATATCTGCAGTTGTCTGATTATTTAAATGGTCACTAATGGTTTGATTCCTAATATCTTGTGCTTAGAGGTTTCTTATTGCCATAGACCAGGTGGAGGATTCTATCGTGGGATCTGGCAACCCTCGAACACTTTGCTGAGCCTGTGGGACGCAGTTTATACTCAGGAAAATAAAGAATTGGATTGTTTAATATTAGAAATGGACGTTTTCGTCACGTCTTTCTATGAGATTATGAGGTTTCTCCTTTTCTGATCTGATTTTCTGCAGGTAACGGATTGTTAAGTGCACGTAAACGCTCTCATTACCTTCCCAGAACTGAAATTCTAGTGGAATTTGGAAGCGAGTGACAGGGGGTTTGCAATATTTGCGTCTATTACAGAGGGGCGGTGCAGAAAAAAGTTTGGAAACTATTGCTACGGTACTGGATGGTGTTAGATGGTCAGTCTCTGCGACAGTTAATCTTTCCAGTGACATTTGCGCCGTAGTTTACATCAGTCTAGGCAGACCTAGTCCAGTGCCTGAGAGTAACCTTGTCGGCAACAGCGATGGTGCTGAGCACGGAGGGTACAGGGTGTACAGGGTGAGTCAAAAGACACAGGACGGCCTTTTATTTTGGGAAACAAAGGGGAAACGGACACATCTGAAGAGCAGGTAATGGGCGAGGGGCACCTGTTTTTTGGTTACTGAAGATTTAGCCATATTGCATAGCCACATTCCGAGGAACCGTGGACGGCGACCCACGTAGCGGTCGTCTGAAAACCGCCGCCGATGAAGTAACGTAAACAAAAAAATAGGCATTGCGTTGTTTACTCTTCGGGAATAAAAACGATCACGGAAACGAAATCGTGAGCTGAGTATCGTGAGCAGGGTGCATCGTTACACCCCGTTTATTCAGATATTACAGTTGCATTGCGTCGTTGTGCTTCCTACTTTAGACACAGTGCGTCTTGACTTTTATCTCTCGTGTACTCAAAGGGGAGATCTTTACGTTCCTAAACCATTCATTATCTGGCTACCTAAGTGCTCATAATAGGCTGTTCGAGGCGTGATTACAGTGCAGCAGAGCAGCCGAAGATGCTCTACACCTGCTTTACGTGGATTGCCTGTTCGTGTTGGAGCCACACAGGGACACCTTGCCAGCTGTCTTTCATAAACAAATGCTGCATTATCAGTTCCTTTGTTGTATCTGATTTTGAATTCAAGTGCTTTATTGCTGCATGACCTTAAATGTTGCTGGCAGGAGCCAGGTGGCCTGTTGATGTCTTCTGATGCACACCTGCCCGTGGACCCCCCGGTCTCTTAACTTGTGCTGGAAAGTTGTTGCTTTCTGGCTCCAGGAACTTGACTGTGGGCCGGAGGTGTGAGTCAGCACAGCCTGCCGTGCTGCCAGACAACGCTGCAAGCCTGTCTGCTTTTCCTCGCTGTCTTGCCTGCTTGTTTTATGTTCCAGGTAGCAATCTAATAAAGTTAGATTGATAAGATAGAAGCTGCAAAGCAGGATGATTCGTAGGCACACACAGAACACAAAGAAGTGATTTTGGTGTGGTCAGTTTGTGAAATGAAGATCATCTAAAGGAAATGACTTAATAACCAAAATAACCTCATTTATGATGGAACAACTTCACTGGCACTGTGACTCATGATAAACGTAGAGAAAGTAGCTCTGGTCATAGAGCCAAGTCAGTTTTTATTTACGTAGCGCTTTTTACAATGGAGCCTCGTCTCAAGGCTTTGCGATGTTATCTTATAAGGTCGGTCCCAAACTGAGCAAGCCCAGGGCGACAGGGAAAAAACAACCTAAACGTTGTGAGGAAACGGAGTCACAAAGGGACTCATCCTCCTTGCATCAGTCTGGATAAGATAATAGTCCTGAAATACAATCCGAAAACATGTAGCATAGCACAAATAATGTACGACCATTCTAAGTTTGTGTATTTTATTCAACCCCAAACCCGTACTGTGCAACCCGTGCATCCCGCAGTCTTATTGCCTTCTGTTTTAAGTCGAGATCAATGCTGCATCATCATGTTTGTCACTAACATCACTCATCACTTTGGGGCTGTTTGGGAGTAAAGGTGCAAGTATAAAGAACACTGTGCAGATGAGATGCCGCTGAAAACGCCAGTCTTAACGCTCCACTTTTTCATTTATGGAGACTGAGTAATACAGTCACAGTGTACATAAATTATTATTTATTATTACTATTATTAACACGGGCATCTCTTGAGTAAGCTATGGTAATGGGAGTTCAGCGCAGTACTATATATTGTAACATTAGACAGTGTTGGGCAGGAGTGTAAAGTGTATTTGGCGTTGTGGGTCTGTTTACAGCTACACTAGTGTAAACAGCGGCTAGAGCTAGCTTTCGAGTGTCTGACGGCCCATATGCTACGCTGACATTATTGAGGGATGGTGAACTTCCGAAGATGTTGAAGGACCAAGTGAGAAATTTGTCCTTTCTTTCAAAAAATGTGTTTTCTGGCCCGTTTTCCAACCATTGTTATTTCGGATAAAGGGGGTTTTAGTGGATTTTGGTATGAAAGACGATGGTCAGCACTGACAAACTGGGCCTATTGATCAGATTTAGTGACTGTTAGGGTAAAACCTGCATTTGTCCTTTAGCAGAAGCCTTGTTGCCACCTTGACAGGACCGGGATGGTTAGTAGCGCAGAGCCTTAAAAATCTCCTAGTCAAAGTGTGTGTATGCATGTGTGCTCCTGGGTCATTGTTGACTCCTCGGGGGAATTGGCACATTCCATGTTTATCTCCTGACCTAAGCCTGATCTTGTTGGGAAGAAAGCTGCTCCCAAGCAGTACCAAGGAATATGTGTGCCTGGGTGTGTTTGAAGCTGTTCTTCCTCGTCCGTGTTAGCCGATCCCCAGAGTGTATTCCTTTAGCCTGTGTGTACAAAGGGGCTGAGTCATTGCTTGCATCCTCATGGTTGCCCTGGGGGCAGAGTGCTTCATGGCCAGCACTTTTGGCTTTCTTTATCCTTTTGCAAAAAAGGGTCAGACCCCGTATACACTCGATCCTTAACGCAATCCTGCATCTGGGTACATTTTTAGGTATGTGTGTCCTGTGTAATATGTAAATCGGTTCATAGCACTGGAACACCCGTTTCTTGTGTTGCTTGCAGTGTTTGTTTGCATAAAAATGATGACTGCATCAAACGTCACGATTTATCATTTTAAAGTGATCCGTTATCACCGTTTCTTTAATCTGATACTGGGGCGAACTCCGGGTTTAGTGGGTTTAGTGGGTAGAGGGCTGTGCCCCTGACCTTGCCAGTCATTCATATGGGCAAAGCTGTGCATCAAAATAAGCGGGTTAAATACTAATTAATTTAAGGATTTCATGCTAAAGTGGACGAGAAATGAAGAACAAATGAACACGAAGCAAGAATGGTTTATTAATTGCGTTGATTTGAATTATGCTCGTTCCTTTGCTAGTCCAATAGATGGCTTTGCTTTAGTGGTTTACCGTACGTTTGCTAGGTTATATAATTCGAAGTGGCTATGAGCCGTCAGTACCTTGTGTGCAGCGTAAGAATGCTGGTGCATTGTGGGAAATGTGGTGCCAGTGGTAAATTTGTGTGGCGTGCAATGTAGTTCTGCTCAGCAATCAGAGACACAATTGGACATTTTACCACCGTTGTTTTAGTGGTGTCTGGGACTGTGGTGGCCTAGCGGATAAGGTACAGGGTTCAAATCCCACCGCTGCCACAGTCGGGTCCCTGAGCAAGGCCCTTAACTCACAATTGCTTGGATTGTAAGACTGTATGAATTGTAAGTCGCTCTGGATAGGGGGGGTCTCAGGGATTTTTCTCCATGCAGGGATGGATGCCATGGATGTGCAATCTCGGTCAGAAAAAATGTTGGCTGTTTTTTTTTGACGGTCTTGACGCATCTTGCCATAGAGGGATGCATTTGCAGTTGTTTGATATGCGCCCCACCAGAGGGCATTAGCCCTTTCCCGCCTTCCTTTGGCATGGGACGATGTGCCACCAAAAACTATCCCACTACGGATTCAAGAAGATCGAGATGCATATTTTTTCTGCTATTTTCTTAGGTATCTTAGTTGTCTGTTATTATTTACTTCGTTTCTGTTATTTGAACTATTACTACAAATGTATTGACTAGATAATTTTGCTTTATTTTTACATTTAACATCCGATCCACCCGAGTGGGTCCCATTTTGAATCTAAGTCCACCCAAGGTTTCTTGCTTATAACGTTTAGGGATTTTTTTTTTCCCCTTTGCACTGTCACCCTAGGCGTTCTTAGTTTGGGATTGGCCATAGAACATAATCTAATACTGTAAACCTGCTTTGAGACCCGTTAAAAAAACGCCTCATAAATAAATCTGACTTGACTTGGCTTGATCGGTGAGTTTCAATTAATTCATAGAAAGAAAAAAAAACCCAAAAAAACTGGGATCGACTGGTCACGTGTTTAAAAAAAATTCCAAAAACTAAATCGGCCAAGAAAATTGCAGTCGATGCACCTCTAATCTTGACATGCCCTTTATTGCACTTTCAGCTTCAGCAGTGGTCAGGCTGTAGGTCTGCAAAAGTGTTCCCTGTAATGAGGAACTGTCTCCAAATTTAAGGAACTCTGCTAGAAGCGAACTGCCTTATCAGAATTTTTTAATTTGCAAACTAAACCAGACCTATACCCTGCTGTGTACCACTAACTATATAACATCTAGATTCTACTGTAACGATGAAACTCGTCAGGCTTGTGGTTTTGTGTAAAATAAATGTCAAATGATAACCTCTTATTTACTTTATACTGTCAACCACTTAATTAAACTACCTCATTAACCTAATTAAGTCCTGCTTCTTACATTTAAAGCTTTATATTCTTTACTTCTAGCACATCTTACCTCCATACACGGACTAAAATAAGTACCAAAGCAAAAAGCATGAATGCAAAGAAAGCTTTAAGAGGTGACGTAACTATACCACTGTACAAATGTTTCCATTGAGAGTTTCATTATTTTATATTATTTCCTTGTTTTGGGCATGAGTAGTCATCTAATCGGGTACTCCTTGTCCCATCGCCTAGTGAAATACTTGCAATTCAGGTTTTGGCCTTACCTAAATATGCTATATATGCATATGCTATTTTCCGGCTACACTGGAGCACTAGCGCATGTTTACCTCGGATTTCTGCCTGTGCTGAGCAAGATACGGATGACGGGTGGCATATCGACCCGAAGGAAATATTTGATGAATTTTGAGAACAGAATGCTGAGCTTGCTAGGATTATGGTAAGATATAATATGAATAAAAGCGCTAAACTTAAAACGTAAAGTGCTAGATTTGTAGTGCTAATTATTTTTTGGGAAATACTGGGTAAGGAAATTATGCAGTTGAAGTGAGACCTCAAAACCCAGAACGCGTGTTGACACGGTTGTTTTTCTGGCTGGCTTTCTGTGAGCAAACTTGACAGCACTTTCTGTGTGGCCTGATCGTTTCATATATTCAGTGAACTTACAAATGTTTGCTGTTTGAAAGGAAATATTATACATCTTTATTAAGTTGTTAAGTCGAAGACTAGTCTTTCACATGCACTGCTCATGTAAAATGAGGGCATTTTTTCCCCAAAATGAATAGGAACTGCTGGACAATCTGACCCTGTCCATGCCCCATCACTGTCGGTGTGTTTTGGGTGACCACACACCCTCCTGAACAGTCAACGTGGGGCGCTCTGGTCCAGTTTAACATGCTTCTGTTCGCCCCATGATTATATCGCTTGCTCCTCAATCACCATAATCGATTTTGCAACCCACTTGCATAATAGAACTTATTTTTTCGTTTGCTTTTCTGATGATCTTTTTTCAATGACATAAAATCAAATGCTTCTTTTTTGGCTTCATATTTATTTTGAAATGCCCCTTAATTTACGTGAGCAGTGTGTGTGTTGAACTGTTCATTGTGACTCTGTATGTACGTTTTCCATTGAACATGCCCACCACGAGTTTTGTTCTCTGTCCGTGTTTAAACAGCGTTACACGTACGGTGTGGAAACTCTTTCATCACTGTAATGGCGCGCCGAGTTTCTTTGAGAAATCGCATGTAATATGCAGATCTCTAAAGCCACCAAAGCGGCTTTTGTAGTAATGGAGATCTTGAATTGTAGAAGTGCAGTTTGGGAGTGCCCTTTAAAATCATTTCTTGGCATTAGGTCATGTGTCAGCTGGTGGGCGTGTACATGTAGCCCATCAAGTGAAAAGCATCTGGTTTTGGGTTTGTACAGTAGCGTGTCAGAGAGTAAGAATGACTTCCTGCTTTTGGTCACTTCCCCTGAAAGTGGTTTCAGAGGCCATAGAGGAAGGTCGATTAAAAATGCCGATAGCACCAAAGGAGCAAAGCGGCTGCTTCAGAACTCTCCTGAGTGCAGCTCAAGTCATTTTATTTTCACATTCTTTCAGGATGACAAGATTTACTCTGAAGAGCTCCAGTTTAAATATCCTCCCAGTCCATATGGAAATAATCAGGTGTGATTATCCTTTAATAAGCAGAGAAAGAATATCGCAAACCCTGCTTAATATTCATCATATTGTGTCAAACTGGGGGGAAAAAAATGAAAACGACGTCGACATTTTAGATAATCCTGTTTCTGCGTGTGTAATTACAGAGAAGTGTGGGCCAGTGACACGCATGATTCCCATGTTAGCCAGAGTGATAACGCATTCCCCTTTGCGTTTGCACCGCAGGAACTGGGGACAACTGCCATTTTTAGAATGCCATGGTTAGGTACTTTTCTCATCACACATGCACCCTATGCGGTGATTGGTTCAGACGTAGAGTGCTGTGCAATTGTCTTAGGCCACTGTTAGGTTGGACATGCACTTGTTTTAGCAAAGGTGCTGTATAATGACCATGTATACTTATTGGTGTGTATAATATGATTATTGGTCTTGTAGAACACAACCGAAATACAGAACATTTGAATGCAGTATTTAATATAAATAAGAAAAGTAACTTCTATAGGTTCATGGGCAGCTTCGTCGAAGAAGCTTAGTGAAGAATGGTCTTTCTGGAGAAGTAGCTGGCAAAAATCTTTTTTTTTTTTTTTTTTTTCTGAAGGGTTACGAGGTGAAAAAAAAAAAACTAAAGCTCACAAAATTTTAATAAAAAAGATCAGTGGAGTGTTAAGAAGTGACATGTCCGAGTTTGAAATGTTTGGGTCTAAGTTGTCAACAATGTTTTCTAAAACAGCGAATGTGTTGGTGGGCTAAAACTCTTGCACAGCACTGTAAGCGTGTGGCAACTGGTCCAGCCGCGGTGATGCAAGTGTATTAAATTAGTGTTCGGTTTAAAAGCTACCGAAGACACTACCCGGAAGGAAGAAAAGACCTCTTAAAGACCTCTTTGAGGACCCAAAAAAAAAGGAATATTTACCAAATGCATGCCGCGATAAATAGAAACAGATATTACCAGTTGCTGAAAAGGTTAAACATACTCATGCGAGGCAAAGACGCTCCATTCTAAGCTCTAGAAAAGCACAGAACTTGTTGCTGCGGTGTCTGTGGTGAATTGTGGGAGGAAATGGAACAGCACTTGGAAACATCATACGTACACAATAAGACATATACAGAACCACATTGCGAAAGCTGGTTTCTCATCCTGTTGGAAGTCCTGGCTAGTGATCGCTGCCGTCACTTTCCTCTCCGAACGACTGAATTCTCATGGGTTTCGGCTGGATTTGAGATTTGAGGGAACTGGAGTCAAGGTGAGGAAAAACCTGCTTGATGACTCTTGAAGACAGGTTTTGAGTTTCTTGCAAGTGCAGATATTTAACGTTTTTGACAACTTGCAATGTCTGAAACTGCTCTCTGGTTAAATGTTAACTTGCGCTAAATGGGTCTTCCATTCCGATATGGAAATGATCCATAGAATATCAAGTCTGTTCTTAGCCTTCTAGATATTGGCAATGCATCAAGCATTAACTGTCAAATCCTGCAAATGTAAAGGAAGGCCCTATGTTGTCTCTGTTATGATGATCTTATCTAACGTTCTGAATTTAAGATTTAAAAAATGGTTGGTAACCATCTAAGACTTTTTCACATAATGCAATAACTAAATTGTAAAAAAAAACAAACAAAAAAAAAAAGTGTTCAATCGTTTTTATTTGAATGATTTCTTATACTTTTTTGTTGGTTACAATCAATAAATATTATTGATTTAAATTGTATTATTTACTTCATTTTACTATTGCTTTCATATACTTTTAAGTATTTTTAATTAACATCCAGGCCACCCATGGAGGTCGGGTGACTTTTAGAGTCTTGGTTCCTCCCAGGGTTTCTCCCTTCTACATTCTGGGAGTTTTTCCTTTCCACTGTCGCCCTAGGCTTGCCCAATTTGGGATCGGTCTTTTAAGATCACATAAGACTGTAAAGCTGCGTTATGTAGAGCGCTACAGAAATGAATTTGACTTGGTTAATTGGTTTTCTTCCAGTCGGAAAAACGTGACCGCTCAGAATAAACAATTACATAATGTTCGTCTTGGTCTAGTGCCAAGCTTCCGCTGTTGGGCCCTTGAGCAGGGCTCTTACTCCAGATTTGCTTGGAAGTGCATTAAGTCGCTCCGGATAGGAATAATGTAAACATTCACACAAGTATAGAAGTGCATGATCTGATTTTAAAATCTCCTTGTGTTATTTGTTTAGAAGTCAATTTAAAGCGTTCGTCAATTAGATCCACGACCGGCACAATTCACGCTCTTCAAAATGAATGAATACCTCGACATGTGAGTAACAGAAACAGTTTTACAGGATTAGTTCAGCATTTGAAAGCTGACTCGTCTTAAATGTCTGATAATGCTTCCATTCAAACAAGCTTTTGACGCTGATGGATAGGGGGATCCAGTGCTTCCTCCCACGTCCGCACTGATTGGCCAGTAGAGGTGTCAATGCTCTGCTCGGATGCGTGTACATCTACATCTATGTTAAACAGGTTTATACACGCAATGTCGCAATCTACAGGACACTGTACTAAATCCATTCAGTTTGGAATGTGACCCCTGGTAGTACTCTAAGCGTTGACTGTGACTGTGTGATAGTTCAAATAGTTATTCTTTCCTAATGACAGAACAGCACTGGGGAACGGTACATTAATTACTTTCTTTCACATTTATTTAGTCCTGTAATTCAGAAAGGTACTCTTCTCATCCCACGGGGTTCCTCTTGGAGTACAGCGTTAGCGGCTTAAGTCCACTTCGTTCATAAAAGCACAGAACACAGCTGTGTTTAAGTACAAACATCAAGTTAAGCCTCTCGCTATTCTATACAGTGAAGCAGTGTGACAGTCCCTACTGCACATAAACAGTGCTGCTAGATGGTAGCTGACAGTAAATCTTGAGCATATTTTAACTTCTACCTGTCCGAACATGTGCTAAGCTACCTAGCTAAGTGGCCAAATGTTGGAAATGAACAAAACTGTTTTTTTTTTATAGCGCATGCACCGATCACATTATTAGGTACGCCTGCTTGTCTCTGCACCCGTTGCCCATGTTGTCAGCTTACCAATTGGGAGCACTTTTAGTGAAGACTGTTGGTATTGGGTCCCTGCGTGAATGAGCAAGCACTTGTAAATTAGTGCCCCGTCTAGGGTTTTGGTTCCTGCCTTGTGCCTATTTGTGTGTCTGTGCCTGTGTGTGTGTGTGTGTTTAGCAAAACCAGCATCATGTCCAGCTAATGTTACTGCGAAATGAATACAAAACCTGTCCGTTCTTACCTGGACTCGTTCTAAAACGATTAAACCGTTAGCTTGTACCTGTGTAACACGACATCATTTGTTCTCAACAGGACACGGATAAAACAATGTTGTGTTAAAGCATTTGAAAGTGCTGGATCCCCAGGGTGCTTAATCCTAACTAAGGACATGCCGGCGCATCCACCTCTTTTAGGCGTTTAGTTAGCTACTTTCTGAATTTAGCAGGTGGTCTGTGAAACATCAGTGTAAAATGAGTCATCAGGAAATTCCGATTAATCCACTGCTGGCTGTTATGTGCAGAAAACTCGGGGGGGGGAAGAGAGTTCAGTCGTTTCGCTGGTGCCATCTTTGCCGGGCTGCAGTGCTTTCGGAGAAGCACCACCTCTTTTCCGTGCACGCGATGAGCTCAGCTTGAGCATTGAGAAGTTCTGGTGGAAGCTTCGGTGTGCGGAGTTGCGCGGCGTGGCGATGTCGGACAGTAACGCAGAGTTGTGGTCGCAGAGCGAACGTTTTGTCTCGGGTTGTCTCTTTGTATCCGGAATTGTGAGTCGGGCGTTGCAGGTAAGCAAACTGCTGGATCTCTCTAAAACTTTCCGGAGCTGCGACTAGCCTAAGAGTAACGGCAAACCCTAACCAAATGTGGCGTTGTGTAAAGTTTTGGTGTAAATAGTTGTGTATTGTACGAGAAGACGGTTCTCCGGCTTCGTACTCTTGAACTGCTTCATACTTCATACAACTTCATACTCGCTCTTCTGCTCTGACTTTCTCCCTTGTTTTATACGGTCCAAATGGCGAGTTCGAGCAACTGCTAACGTGCTGTGTTTCACACGGTTTCTCCATGACTTGTGTTGTATCCTTGTAAAGATATAT
>JAUZST010055017.1:0-24121 GCA_034779995.1 Parotocinclus haroldoi | reverse complement strand
CACACACACTCTCACACACACACTCTCACACACACACTCTCACACACACACTCTCACACACACACTCTCACACACACTCTCTCACACACACACTCACTCACACACACTCACTCACACACTCACTCACACACACACTCACACACACACACACTCACACACACACTCACTCACACACACAGCACACGCGGGGAGACAGCGCACAACACACGCACACACAACACAAACAGAGGCGCACACACAACACAGACAGAACACAAACAGAGGCGCACACACAACACAGACAGAGGCGCACACACAACACAGACAGAGGCGCACACACAACACAGACAGAACACAGACAGAGGCGCACACACAACACAGACAGAGGCGCACACACAACACAGAGACACACAACACAGAGACACACAGACAGAGACACACAGACAGAGACACACAGACAGAGACACACAGACAGAGACACACAGAGAGACAGAGACACACAGAGAGACAGAGACACACAGAGAGACAGAGACACACAGACAGAGACAGAGACACACAGACAGAGACACACACACAGAGACACACACACAGAGACACACAGACAGAGACACACAGACAGAGACACACAGACAGAGACACACAAAGATAAATATCATCGATCATCGCTCAGCCCTACAATAGCACACAGCCATGCAGGAAGTGTGGGGGTCCAGTGGTACTGGACTGTGATCCACAACATCCAGGGTTCAAATGAAACCTCTGACAAGCTGCCACTGTTGGGTGTTGGAGAAAGAGCATTAACAGATTTGCTTGGATAGTCTTAAAGGTTCAAATTGCTCTGGATGTTGTTTACTTGTGTTAATTTACTCCTGACCTACAAAGGCCTCAGTTTGAGGGCCTCTGGTTTAGTGTCATTTACATGAAAAGTAATGCTTACGTGCAAAAGCCTCTGCACATAAGATTTAGCGTTTTTGCTATGGCACGATGACCATATTTGCTTGGATTCAGCACTCAGATCTTTATTCAGATCTTTGTGAGCTTTAGCAGTTCTCATCCTTTTCACTCTATCCCCCTTTTGAAAAAGTGGTATGTTGGCTGCTACCGTTAAAAAAAGGCCTTTCCTGATCAAGGGTCAACTAAGTGGCGATCACACTTAAGACTTGCTACTGTAGCCTACAGAAGCCATTTTTTTTCCCCATACCGCATGCAGTTGAGTTCTAAAAAAAGACGGTGAAATAATTACCGATTATCACCATACCACTCCTACTACAATGGTATATCCAATCTGTGGGTGGCCCAAGATTTTGCACAGTTCTGTAGTAGATGTAACATATTAGCCAAAACATGTCAAGTTGATGTTCTTGTGCCTTAGCAGACGCACAAAAGCCCACTAGTTTTGAAAAGCTCATTAAACAGTCAGCAATGTAGTGCTGCTTCCCTGTTCTGTATTCTGTCACTAGTGCACTAATAGGAACCAGGCAGAGGAAAAACCAATGACAACCGCTCAGACCTCCCTCTTCTTCCAAACTGCCTCTTTTCCACCAATGGAAAAAAAAAAAAACTGGGCATCCAAGCCATTGCGTGTCTCCTTTGGAAATCTACCCTAGTGTGTATACACCATAAAACGGAGCAATAAAGCAGAGTAAATAGAGCAAAGTGGCAATAAAACACCTGCCGCACTCGACCAAATGCAAGATGGGTTTGTGAGTAGTCTACAAAACACGAGTCAGTGTGAACCGTGACTAAAAGCCATCACTGCCCGCTCTTTCATCAGGGCTGAGCTCTAAAGCTGTAAATCGTACTGAGATTGTGACAAGAGCGAGACTGGAGAGACCCTGCGTACAGTGCAAGGGCTTCCCGATGACGATCGGCCAACCCATTAGGACGGCATCGTGATAAATAAGCAGATGTGCCTGTGAGATGTTTGGGCCCTTTTAAGCACGTACAGCGCGTGCCCATGTGCATGTGCATGGGGTTGCGTGTGTGAGGTTTGGGGGTTGGCAGCCGGTCTCTGGTCATACTTCCTCCAGCACCAGCGCTGGGTAATAAAAAGGACTTTGAGCGATACGCAGAGGAAGCAGGAAGCAATCCCACATTGTGGACACATTTAGAGACCTGCTACTTTCATTCATACTTCGAAATTGTTGTATTGCTTAACAAAAACACACGTTTCCACCTAACACTCCACTTTTGTTGACTTAACCTCAGGCCCCTGCCAGACAATAGGACTGGTCTTAAATTGTCGTTGGGGAAACAAGACATTTACAGACTGCTACAGGCAGCCAGATCCAACGGGTGCGTAAATCTCTCGCTTACCTTATGCTGATGCACTGGTGGATTCTGCAAAACGTCTCGAAGATGAACAGGCGAGCGTTCTCGATGAAGTCTTCCAGACAAGCCACCAAGAAGAAATCGTTCACCAGAACCTACCAGAGATGGAATTAAGGATCAGATTCAAGTTCTCGCTTCAAATGTTTCAAGTGCTACTAGAATAAAGCTCCTTCCAAGGAGGAACACTGAGGGTAAAAAGAGCAAGAGTTTATGGAAACTCATTACAGAACTGTAAATGTGTTTTGTTTTTTGTTTTTTGTTTTTTAGCTGGTGCAAGTCCAGACATTGAAAAGTAGTGGAGAGCGTACGAACAACACAAAAATAGCAAATGAGCAAACTCAATTTTTGTGTAAAGCACCTGCAGTTATGGGTTGTAATTAAAAAGTTCCTACACTTTATTAGGCCTCGCAATGAACTCGCATGTCTAATCAGCCAACCACAAGGCACCAACTCAGTGCATTAGGTAGGTGGGCACGATTGGAAGTGACAAGATGGGAAAGAAAGGTGATTTAAGTAACCATGAAAGGGACATGGTTGTTGGTGGAATGTTTCAGAAACTGCTGATCTGTAGCCATCTCCAGGTTTTGCAGAGAAAGCTGAAAAAATATCCAGTGAGTGGCAGTTTTCCGGGTAAAACGACCCCATTGTTGCCAGAGGAGAAAGAGCAGACGGGCACTCTTAAAATAAAATACAATGTGGCCATATAACAAGACGTTACAACTGAGGTATGCAGAAGAGCAGCTCTGAATGTTCACCAAGTCTACCGAAGCGGATGGGCTACAGCAGAGGACGACGAGAACAAGGACCAGATTGGCAGATCTCATTTCTAAGGAAAAGTGACAAGGGGTGACTCCATATCATAGTGACATGATCTTCTTAAATGTTTTTTAAACCTCAAAAATGCACCCCGCTTGTCTTAGCCCGTGAGCTGATAAGGTAAGCATCGAAATCAGACACCGCCCCTGCTCCTCTTACCCATCCTCGCCTTTTGCTGTCTGCTGTTACCACACAGTTAGCGCACAGTTATTTTCCCAAGAAGGCCATTTCTTCCATCATCACCTCCTATTTTATGTTTGCTAAATGTTTTTAAACCCTTGTTCAAAAGAACTGCGTTTAAGAACATTAGGAACTTTAATGTCTAAAGAAACTTTTACGTTTTTCTCTAAAGAAAGCATTCGTGAATCCGGCCCCGAGTCCTCTTTCGAATCCAAGTTACTGAAGACAAAAGTCAAAGTTTTTAGATCTTGTCGAGTCGCACTCGAGTCCAAGTCATGTGACTGTTCATATCTCTGTCTGCAATCCACCAAACTGTAAATGTGAAGGAATGTTTGGACTAGCAGGTGAAATGCTTACAGAAGAGTGAATTGAGCCGACAGAAACTCCAGTGTTTGGAGGAACCTTGGCAGTATTGGTTCTGTAATTAACATAAGGCTAGACTATTTTTCGTCTGGGGAGGTTAATACAATGGTTCGCAAGAACTGTAATGAACAGGAGTATCATGACCCACAAATTAGTTGGGAGGCGTCTATGGTAGCTTTCAGTATTTAGAAGTAGTTTACACTGAGCAGTCCTTTTAAAGGAGGAAAGTCCTATTTGCAAGAGAAAAAAGGACAATTTAGGGTCATTTTGCCACGCCAAATCAACCACTAATCTTGGAATTCCTGAGTCTCCACATAAAGCAGAACAGGAACAAAGCCAGCCACCCAGTCGGCCGCAGCCGCTTTGACTTATCACCACTCATCGCGCCCACTGCCGCAGGGTCCAGCAAGCTGCACGGTGGAACCAATTTACACTAGCGCTGCGTTCACACGGATCTTCTACCGTGTAATCACGGTCCCATAGAGACGCACCAGCTGGGATCTGACTAGCACGCGCAAACACACATACGCCCCTCCTGCTCCGTGGGGTTAACCTTGCTGTCCCCCCCACCCCCCCCAACGGGTCACTGTGTTCACCTTCAGACTCTTCAGTGGAGTGAATTCCTGAGTCGTGAAGCCCTCAGAGAGCTCACGCTGTCACCACATGGTTCACTTGCAGTCCTCGTTCCTAAACCTTTACCGGCTCTGTTTGTTTAGGCTCTGCTCGCTTCCATCTCTGCTGTTCTGTCCCGAGAAATCCCAACTACACGGGGCAGTATCAGCCGGGGCACATTTCCATAATGTCAATCTTATAACCTGAGTCCTGCTTCATTTAAGTACCGTCACTGTCACCTGTATCTGAGAGTGAAAGGGTTCTTTACATGACTGCTCTAAATGGTGGCGAGACCGTGGTGGCCTCATGGTTACCAATGAACCAGAAGACCCAGGGCTCGAATCCCACTTCTGCCAAACTGCCACCATTGGGTCCTTGAGCCCTTAAAGCACAATTCATTCAGATTCAGAAAACTGTATTCATTCCCTAGGGGCACTTGAAGAAGGTTTGGATTAGAGACTGACTACATTATTTTTATATCAATTATTTAAAGATTACCTATACAATTCCGACTTTCCTGGGGCATCGACACACAACTCCTGTACTGAGCATTCCTATCTGGGCCTAAAATGCTGGCTAGCTTCTTGATTCCAGATTCAGATTGAACCCGAGACCGTTATCAATAGACAGATGTATTTAACACAGTGTGTGTTGTCGACTGACAGGATACAGATCACCCACTTAAAACACAATCCACCTGAAACGGGCTACTGTGCCTGCACCTCACTCACGGAGGATCGAGTTAACCCTCATAAGGACGCTAAACAGATTCGCCATCAGCCAACGAAGCTCTGATATCAGCTTTGAAACCAAAGAGGCACTGAACATTTGGCAATTGGATTTTTTTCAGATCTTTTTTTTTTTTTTTCATACTTCCAAACGGAACAGGCTGGAGCAGAGAGCAGAGACAAACACAGGTAGAGAACAGAATTTGGAGAACGAAGGCAGTGCTCTCATAGCACATGTACAATGTTTAAAGTATATCCAATAGAGATCAGGAGGATGAGCCAAATATAAACTAGGACCTATGCGTATTTACATTTACATGAACTTGAAATTACAAGAACAGCAGACAATCTGATCAGAGAGATGATCAATGTGTTTAACACGCCCTCGGTAACCAGATAATGCGTAACCTCCCGGATTACATTTACAGTAACGCCGTTTAGCCTTAAAAAACAACTCACAATCTTACAATCCTACCAGTTCGGGGTTCAGGGTTTTGTTCGAGGACCCGCCAGTGGCAGCTTAGCAGAGCTGGGATTTGAAGCCTGGATTTTCGGGTCCATTGTTAAATATCTTAACTGCCAAGCTTCCCACCGCACTTACACGACTTAACACTAAACGATCTCATAGGAACCTGCGCCGCTCTAAGCACTGACACCTTTAATAATTAACTATCACGATTCTTTATCTTGGCAAGCATCAACTGTTTCAGTGTCATGGGACAAAAAGTCATTTTGCGGGTGAATTGCAGGGTTGCCAGATTCCACGAGAGAAACCAACGCCCTATGTAAAAGCCCCGAAGAAGAAAAATCTCGTAGGAAATGTAGACCTGGCAACCTTATTTAATCACACTACGTATTCGCATGCTGAGAAAACCAATTGAAAGGATGGGTGATCTGTTTTTGTGATCACATGCTTTGTCATGGAAACAGGCTGATAATGATCGGTGGCCGATCTAATGGAACACCACTAGTTTGTATCCTAAGTAAGTTGCTCTCAATAAAAACAAAATAACGTGAAATATTCAGAAACGCATGAAACCTGCACAAACAATCATTTTTAAAATGGGTTGGAACCATGATACGACAAAAACGGCCAAAATGTAGTACTTCAAAACATTTGTTCATGTAAATCAACAGAACATGTAGTCCTTTCTTTATCGATCACTGTTCTTCTCAAAAGATGATCCAGGTGTTGACCTGGCACCGGGGTGTGGGCTGTAGAGGTGCACTGCCCTACATTTGACCTGAACATTTGAACCACTTTCAGCAGACCTTAGCAGAACTGTAAAAAAGCATGAAGCTGGAAAGGCTACAAAGCACATTTTAAAGACCTGGGTGATCTTCAATCCAAGGCAAGACAAATGGTTCTGGTTGGAAATTCAGTACTGTTGCTCCTCTCCCTAGGCGCGGGCATCGTGCCAAGATCACAACAAGAGCACGTGCGATGGTAAAGGCGTAAAAAGCCAAGTGCAACAGCTTGTAAGGTCTGCAGAAATCTTTAGATCTCGCTAAAGTAAAGAAAATCTGCTCAGAAAACACAATAAGGAAACGCGGGACGAAAACGCCCGCCGACGCCCCACGGTTCTTTTGAAACGTTGCTCTGTACGCAAAATGGGACAGAAGTTGAATGAGGATCAACCAGATGAAACGGACTCCATGAGTAAATGTGAACCAGCTTATATAGTTAGAGGTTAAAGATAATGTAGTGGGAGACTTATTCAACAGCCAAACTATAAGACATTCCAAGAACTCAAAGAGGACCATGACCTGGATGACTGAGAACCTACACAGACCTTTATGTGCTGCATACTGACGACGACTGGACCCAAACATTTCAGACCTAAATTTGTCACTCCAAAGCACTCTTTCCCCTGATCTCCATTTTGATCTTTGTTACCTTTAGTTGTAGCCTTTTCACCCTTCATCCCTTCTGAAAAAGGTTGCTACCCTTCCAAAAATATTCCAAACCAAGCTTCCTGACACATCAAGACATTTATTTATATAGTGCTTTATACAATGGTGCATTGTAACCCAAATTGAGAAAGCCTAGAGTGATAGTGGCAAGGAAAATTCCCTGAATATAGAATGAAGAAACCTTAAGAGGACCAAGACTCAAAAAGGGACCCGTCCTCATTGGGTGGCCTGGATGTTAATTAAATAGTTGTATTCATAGTAAAAGTAGATAAATAATAAACATTAAATTAACCTTCAGATTCTTTTTTTAATACTGCAACCTTTGCTACAAAATTGCGGTATATTCTGATTGTACTTGATATATGGTTATTATACAACTGAAATACAATGGAATCCATCATTAAATGGAAGAAAACAACAAGCATGCTGTTCACAAAGCCATTAAATGTTTAGGCCTATCTCTTAACAAAATTATAAAACATGCCCGATTTGCCGGTTATATGGACCTGGCGCACTTATTTATTTGCAAAAGTAACAGTAAAAGCTCTTTACCTGATTAGGAGGTTTGTCTTGTAACGTAGTGCACATATTTATGCTCAGCTTAATAGAATCGTCGAATAAAAATCCTTGCATAAGCTGTCATTTATAAATCTCCGAAAAAATGTACATCTGAATCGGTCAGTCAGTTATATGCTTAGCGGTTACCTCATGGTCCAGGGTTCAAATCCTACCTCTGCCAAAGCTGCCCCAGCTGGGTGGCAACCCAAACCCATGACTGCTTGAATTGTAAGTTGTAAGTCGCGCCGAATAAGGGCGTCTGCTAAATGCTGTAAATGTAAAATATCAAGAAAATAACGAATAAACCGGGCAAGAAAAATGCAACTGGGGCATCTCTGCTCCCTGATCCTCAGCAGGAAAACTGGATGGAAGTTGAAGGAAAAATAATACTGTACTGGATGGGTCCATGATGCCCTGCTATTGGAATTGGATTAAGAGAGAACAGGATGGGTGTATTTTCTTATTTAATGTCATTTCAGCGTCATTGGCATTTCATCTAGACTAGCAGACATTCATAATGGGACAAATCAGTTCTCAATTAACTCAACAGATCTTCAGAATGAAGAAGGAAACCCGAGTAAACCCACGTTCACACACAGAGGACGTGCAAACTCTACACAGCTAGAGAGAGAGAGAGAGAGAGAGAGAGAGAGAGAGAGAGAGAGAGAGAAAGAGAGAGAGGCTGGGATCGAACCAGGGATCCGTGGAGCTGTGCGGCGACTGTTTAATGAAGTCATGACATTTTGCATTATTAGACTTGACGGGTGCTTGTGACCCGGCTGAAGATCAGAACGATGTAACGTCGACGTCAAACCCAGGTAAATCCACAGGGTTCACAAACTTTTGTTACCAACAGTGAGATACCTCTGTAGCGTTACAGCCCAGGGCTATCTGAGGTAAGCGTCTCATTTTGTCAGGCCGCTCTAGTTTTGCTAAAGAACTGGCCGTTCAGCGCTGCTGTATTACGGAGCTTAAAATGTCATTTAAATCCACTCCAACGTCAAACACCTCATCCGTTAACACTCAAGTTAGAAAACAGCAGGCTGTTCGGTGTTGCTGTGCCGTCGGGCTTGAAATAAAATCGGAAAACTGCACCGGCATCTAGCACCTCATCTGTCAAGAGTCGAGCGAGAAAAGCGCAGGCTTTTTTTTTTTTTTTTTTTTTCATACTCCAAAAAATAGAATAGCTTAGGTTCATGAAGAAATGGGACCCTGCTTAAATCAGTGACATGATTTATAAACATTTACGTCTGCGAGGAAGCCCGTGCAATCAGGCCAGATGTTTCTCATTCCAGACGTTCGTCGGCAAGGAGCGCGGCTGGAAACGAGAGTCGAGCCTTTTATGTTTCTGCAGGTCCAAATAATCAAACCGTTAGGGAAATCTCGATTATGCTCCGCATTCTAATAGGACGAGTCTTCGGAGAGCAGCTTAATTAGCACACCTGCTGTCTGATGGTAAAGTAAGCGAGCCCCCTGGCTAGTGCCCTTTCCTGAACCAGATTCCTTAGAGTGAGCCTGTGTGATCGTTTTCTAATTAGTCGGGACTCTTTTTTTGCCATGTTCCGGTAATGGGGTGCGGTACGTATCGTCTACGAGCTGCCATTTTCCAACGTGTCAGTCACTTTGCAAAAAAAAAAAAAAAAGTGTCAGAAATGCACCATAAGAGTTCAAATATTGACTTTGTCATATAGCAAGTCGGACAAACTACTGCACGTGCTAAATGAGCGTATGCTTAGAGCTAGCACAGCACGTCAAGCTAGAGTTCTAGCTAAAAACACAGGACTGAAGTTAAAAGGGAATGAACAAACTGAGCTAGGAGACAAAATGCAGACACCACCAGCCTAGAAATCGACCTTGTTCGTTTTACTTGCTAGACATTACTTCCCACTGGGAAAAAGGGTTGCTGCATGGATGGACTCGGACTTTGCTGGACTTTGAGATGCACAGATTCCAATTTTCTTGGCCGATTCCTATTCTCAACGTCAGACGATCATTCGATTCTTTTTTTTTTGTTCAGCTGTTCTTTCTATGGAAACTTCTTCACTGATAAAGCAAGAGAGTAGTGGCTGGTTCTGCGGATTCTCCGTGACTTTGTTAGCTTTGCCAAAATGCCCATGTACATCTGGGTGATGCCATTTTAAATGCCTCTCTCTCTCTCAAATTAATTTGAAATTCCATTAGTCGTTGCGAACATGTTCTGGCTTGTTCTTCCACGGCATATTTTATTTTGGTCATGCATGTACTGCAAGCAGCATGAAGACAAGGCTGTGTCTGAAATAAACCCCTATAACTCCCCCATTAGTCTCCACAATGCTCTTTAGTAATAAGCCATAAAAAGAAAGACTATTCGGATGGCCAATCCAAAGTAACACTCAAAACATAACCGAAAGAATGAAATTTGCCAAACAGTAGGTTAATAAATGTTCAACCTGCTTAAACCAGAATGTGTGCTATAACTGTCCTAACGTAACCTCAAAGGAGAACAGAAAGTACACAAAGTGTACAGACATCTCCAAGTATTAGAAATAAACAAGGGTAGGTCATTATACGTCACCTGGAAAAGAAAAACTGGATGAAATATTACCCCTCATTCCACTGTTCAACGCAAACCAAATAATCCATAATCAGAACCAGCAATTCAAGATTAACAACGTATTTTCCCAGAGCCACTTTAAGAAGTTTACGGATCAAGCCAGCTCAAGCACTCTGGTCTGCAGTGCCTGTAGTGTTTACTTCAATCTCGCCATTTCTGAACTCTCTCACAGCAAGGCCTTCCAGGGACAAATAAGAATGTGGCACCATTTAAGAACTGGCCGCGACCTTAGCGTAAACAACTAATTTGTGTCGAAAAGCAATATTTTTTCCAGGGTCAGCGCAGCAACTTGACTGTGCCACTTTTGTTCTTGCCCCCAGAAAACTACAACCGAAGGCTATTATTTAGACCTGGTGTTCCAAGCTCAGTGGGATAAACCAAATTATGTATGAATGTATGCGAAGTTCCCTGAAAGGAGTGCACGTGCCTGCCAGTACAGTCCATACATAAAAATTCGGAAGAGTTTCTACACGTTGTAAATTACATCTATGTTTCTGGGGAACTGTTTTCTTGGCGCTGCTGCTCTGACCGTAAACACACAGGCTTATGACGCAGCAAATCGGGGGATGAAATCTAATGCAGAGACCATCACACAGAGGCATTATAAACCAGAGTGAAAATAGAGATGTCTGAACCACAGCAGGCTCTTTTCAGCATGTGGCTCAGCCTCATCACACCAAAAGTGCTTCTTGTTAACCATGCCACTGATGGTCAATTACTGGGCATCGTAAAAAGCAGAGAGACGGTGAGTCAGAGGTTTTCCGTCAGGCATTCTCTCTCTCTCTCTCTCGCTCACAGCAGCCCCGGACACAGACGCCCACAGAGAGGCCTTTCAGAGCCCTTCCAGGACCCCAGACAGAAGCAAAGGCCATCTGTGGGCTACAGAGACCTGTGATCTAGCATCATGACTCTGACCACCGCTTGGGAAAGTTCGGAGGACTGCGCTGACCAGCCGCAGCTCTGAGCCATGAGCGGTTTCATTAGGGGAAAGCCGAAGCGTCATGCAAGTAAATTGAAAAGTTGTAGGCTTTCTGCGGTCAGAGAAGTCAAGCCTCATGCAATCTAGTGCCTGATGAAGGGCTGCTTTGGAAAGAGAGTCCATTTTAAGCTCCAACGAGGCTGTAAAAGACCTCGCTGTGCCACACCGCTGGGAAACGGCCGCAACAAATCGCATAAACAAGCAAGCAAGATGTGGGTCAATGCCTTCCTGAAGCACATTTCTTCTGTTGAGGTGATTTACTTGGACGTACCATTTGGAAGTTAGGGCAGCATGGAAAATGTAAAGAAATATACGGAGTCCTCCTTGCATTTACTTTGACTTGTATTTCATCGCGGACAGGACGAACCGGAGATATTTCCCGTTTTGTCTGGTCACCTTAATTTCACTTGTTCACTAATGAACATCCATTCCTGCATTTCAGGCGGCAACAACAGTGGCGTTTGAGAATGTAACTCCATATTGTAGTGCTTGACAAAGGCTTGCAAAAGTAATCCTTAGCCCTTTTCGATTCCCAAAATTGTTTAATGCACTGTAGAGGCAGGTGTAAGCAAATCCCATCCAAATTATGTTTGAGAAACCTTTAATTATTCTGCTCACAAAACAGGAAAAAGAAAAATGAAATAGCCCCATAAAATGTGTCGCAGGCCTGATATGCAGGAATGGATGTTTATTAATAAAGGAAATCAAGTTGGACAGACAAAATGACTCGACACACAGCCATTAACATCCAAGCTGCTAGCAACAACAGTGAGCACACCCCAAGAGAAAATTTCCAAATTGTGCCCCAAGTGATAATATTTTGTGCGGCCGCCATTGTTTACCTTTACTCCATGATGACATCACATAGCTGTTGGATGTTAGAGACCTTGTGCTACTCCAGCATCCATTTGAGAATGCTCCACAGATGCCCAAAAGGTGACCTTTAGCCTCAGTTTATTTAGCAAGGCAGTGGTTATCCTGGAGGTGAATTCGGGATTATGCTGCCCAGCAGCCCACTTTCTTAAGGGAGAGGATCGTGATATGCTTCATGGCATTCATGGTTCCCTCAATAATCTGTTGCTCCCCACAGCCGGCAGGACTCATGCAGCCCCAAACCATGACACTCCCACCACCATGCTTCACTATAGGCAAGAATCACATGTCATCGCTCTCCTCCCCTGGTTGCCACCGCACATTCTTGACACCATCTGAAACAAACGAGATTATCTTGGTCCCATCAGGCCACAGGACAGGTTTCAGTAATCCATGTTTCTTGAGGTGCCAAGTTGAACTTCCAGTGACCAGTATGAGAGCGGGAAAGCGACAACAAATCTAACACACCTGAGACCTTGGAACACTAACGAGCCATAGAATACTGGGGAGGGAAAATGGCTACTTGTGCACATTTTGCCCATTTTTACTTAGGGGTGTACTCACTTTTGTAGCCAGCGGTTTAGACATTAATGGCTGTGTGTTAAGTTATTTTAAGAGCACAGTAAATTTACACTGTTATACAAGTGGCATCAAGGTGTCATATCTTCTGCGTTTTCTTATGAAAAGGTATAATAAAACATTTACGAAAGTGTGAGGGGTGTCAATTTTGTGAGACACTGTACATTTTGAATGCATTTTCCCCACACTGTTCCAAAAAGATTCATATGGAGCAACCATCTAACTTTACATTAATCTATGGACATCATTAAAAAAAAAGGGGGGGAAAAAAAAACAATAATTAAAAAAATAATAATAATAATAATTAAAAAACAATAATTTAGGTCCACTTCAAAAACATTCTAGTGACTTGTCGACATTTGGCACAAAAAAAGCCTTTTGGCATTTTTTTGAAAGGAGTAAAAGGGCTATCACATTATTAAGCAGGCCCCAAAAAACCTTTGTGGTATGGTGATAAGGTCAGGCACTCTGTCACAATGACATTTTAAATGGGTAATAAACAGCTGCTAATAAACGTATCATCACCAAATGTGTCACAAAGCACTTTCCTAATCCAAGTGCACTGCGCACAAAAATTAAGGGGATATTTCAAGCGAGCAGATTATTATACTAACCGATATAACCAAAATATTTGAACTCAAAAGTTCTGCATTTGATTTACCTGAACTCGTACTGCTTGTTTAAGTAAAGCAGGCACGCTTTGTTCTTGTTGGAGTTCTGCAGACCGGTGAAAAACCTACTGAATGATTATCAATGACTGCTTTATTAGACTGTTAGGTCAACATAGCCAAGATACTCGCTTTTAAACTTAAAAAAAAGCTTAAAAAAAAACCCAAAAAAAACACGCCAACAGTGCCACAAAGCTTCACTTGCTATGTAGACTGGACGGATCCAACCACATAAGGTAACAATGAACAGTGCCACATTTCAATCCTAACACATTCAGACAGTCTCAACTGTTCGTACGTTTTCACATCTCCAGTTTTAATAGCCGTTTGTGGACGCGCACACGCGCGCACGCCTTCCCGTCTAGCATTGTAGTAATAGTAATAATAATAATAATAATAACAACAACAATATTTTCCCCGTTTGCACCAGGTTGTCCTGATCAGGAGCCACTACGACCTCTCCTAGTTGTCTTTCTTTAAATTAAACAATACTTCGGCCTCATCTGAGCCCGTTTCTGTCATCACCACTCTTTTACCCTAAAGTTTTATTGCAGTGTGCCTCATACACAGGCTCTTTCTACAGGCTCACGGCCTTCCTTATCAGAGTCTCGATCAATATATGACCAAGGACGTTGCACGCTAAACCATTCCTTCATTGCTGCGCAGCTGCGGATTGAAATATGAGCAAAGCCGCAAAGAAGCCGTAATTACAGCCTAGCTGCACGTAAAAATCTGTGATATGTCTGTATTTGAGAAAGTTGGAAAGGTGCGCATGTGAGACAGTGAGATGGGAATAGAGTTATAGAAACCCAGTTCGAAAAAAGCCGAGACGGTATGGAAAATGAAGGGAGGGGGGGGGGGGCAGCAGCGGGTCTTTTGTGCGCTTGGGTTTTTATTTCGTTGCACAGTATGAACAGGAGCCATCGTGTTTTGTCTGCTCAACTTCATTTCATTTGTAAATAAACATGCGTTTCAGGTCGGCGAACATATTAATAAAGAAAAAAGTTGTAAACGAGGAAATTTAGGTTTAGTAATGAGATTAAAAAAGTCGATCCAAACAAGTGATTATAGTCATGATTTGGTCCAAAAGCAGCATCTATGAAAGGCTGAGTTAATGAGGAGTGAAAATTGGAAGAGGATCTCCAGTTTGTCAACAAATGCATGAGAAAATCCGAGATGCAGTCGATTCCGGTAAATGGGACCACATCGGGACGTGATCGTTTTGGTCCTAATTACCGGCTGGTCCGATTGATTGAACATGCCCTATGTAACAAGCCGGGACGTGCTATAATTTATGAAAGATATTAAATGTTTATTAAACCTTTATTGTAGGATTTACACGTATAGCGAACTTACAAACAAGAACTACAGTTGCTTATGAATTTTGTTCATTGAAAAATACATTTGCAACCAAGTTTTTCAAAACAATCTATAACACAATGTATAGATACTCAGCATGTGTAGCATAATACTGTAAAAAACAAGTTCTTACTCAATTCCAGTCAACCTTTGAAGAACTTATCCAGTGGGATCTGACACCTTCTCTTGACGGACTGCACTTGAACGAGAAAGTGGTGGGCGTGGTCACCTCCCGCTGGTTTTGCTCTTGTCAACACAACTTTTTGGATTTCCTGACCTTTGATAAAGGTCAGAAATTCTCCCATATCTCGCTGACCCGCTTTGCATCTGCCCCAAGTGGCGACTTTTTGGCTTCTTTTTCTTATTCGCTCTCACATTCTTTGGTCCGATTAAGTGGAATTTTGGTCCAAATAAGCGGATAACAATGCACGTATACAACAGGATTTGTTTCGGTACTTTAGGATTCGGTCCGAATAAGCGGCTGGTCCTGTTTGGTCTCTTTTCCACGGACATCGGTGCAGTTTTCAAAAAATGTTAGGACTGAAATAGGCAAAACTTTTTCCATCTTTTTGAGGAACCTTTAAAAAAAAAATTCTCAAGCATTTGTGGACAAACTGGAGATCACCTGGCCATCTTTCCTGAGTTCTCATTTGTACCAAATCATGATTAGAATCACCTGTTCACATATTTATTTATTACCTCATAAGTAGCCCTAAATTGCAGGACCGAAATGCAGGAATGGATGTAACGAATGAAATTAATTTGGCCGGATAAAACATGAAATATCTTGGATTCATACCGTCTGCAATGAAATAAACGTCTAAATAAATGTAAGGAACAGTGTTTTTTTTTAATATGATATTATATTTCCATACCCTCCCAGCCTTTTCCGATCTGGGGGTATAGCTTTGTTTGTGTGCGAGAGAGAAAGAGAAATGATTAAAATGCATTTAATTAAATCTAAGTAAATGTAATAAGACTAATTTTTTTATTGCCAGTGAGATTTGCCCTAGACACCACAGACGGAAATTTAAACAGTCAATTAAAAGTCAATGACTTTTCTACATATAAATGTCTTAACAAATGAACAAAGCCTAATACCAGGTGGAGGCCAGAAACCATCCATTACAGATAAGTAATATCTAAGCCACCCAAGGCGGAAAGGCCTCTTTTTTAATCTTGATCCTTCTAAAGGTTTTTTTGTTTTTTTTTCTGGGGGTCTGGAACAAATCAATTCAAATTACATTAGTCCTTATAGGAAAAAATTTGTTCAGTACTCATCAATCTTGGTACACGACGAGCCTTCTGAAATTATTTAAGACATAAATGTAAATTTAACAATGAGAACCGAGATACCACTGTAATAGGAAAAAAGAAAAAGAACAAGAAAAAGAAAAATAAGAAAAAAATAGTGCAAGGAAAATCCTGCTTTTTCTATTTTAATGCAGTTCCGCAGCAGTTTAACAAACAGCAATAGGGCATCGAACCATTTTCGAACGAACACACGCACACATTTATTTAACTTTTCCTAAACTCTTCCACCCAAATATAATAGGCCTTACCGATTCACATTCCCGAAGCTTCTTCTGAGCCCCGTCGAAATCAAAGTTCACGTACAGACATTCGACAAACTCTGTAATTGGGTCTTTGTAGGTGTAGGACTCCTGAGAAAGACAGGGAAATGTGGGTTACATTTACATAAGAAGAACGCATCATTATTCAGAGAGAATGCACACGTGACTACAAGTAATTATCCTTCAACTATTCTTAAAAAGTGCCGTGTTGTCGTGTCCAAACCCTCTAACACTTCTAGGATAAAAAAGGGGTTCGAGTAATGCTTGTGATGCATGCGAGCTCTGCTGAGATATGCCATTGCACAGTTTGGGTGTTCTCAAGACATAAATACCACAGATGCTTGAGAAACCATAAGAGCGGTGTGAACGGACCGGTGAGTGCATGAACCCACATGTTTAAGAGATCACACAGCTGGAGATGCCTCGCATTTACATTTCACTGTCGCTGATCTCTATAGAAGCGACTGTTGTTGGATGACTAGACACGGCAAAGCAACTATCAGAATGTCCGGATCCATTCATCAAATCTAACCAAAGTCCAAGACTGGCTCCACCCGAGCAGAGACCTGGCTCCAACCTCCTAGAGGTCATGCAGAGATTAAAAAGCTGTTATTCGTAACACACACAGTCTCCAATGGACTTCTTACTTAAGAGCACTTGATCGTCCCTTACCACCACGAGTTTTCTACTTGGGTATTCATTGATTTACTTTATTTATTATAGTGCAGCAAGGCAGTGACTTCCTAAGTATTCTGCCAGGACTTACATGACTTGCAGACTATTGGACTAACAGACTGGAGACAGGACACGATGAAGCGCCATGTTCCCAAAAAATCTGAGCTACAAGTGTCCAATTTAGGAGAAACCCCTAAAAAGTGAAGTCGTCCTCATTTAAGACACATTCTTCTTTGTTTATTTGGTCTACTTAAAGCTTCCTGCATCAGTAGCCATTACAGCAACACACAAGGATATACCAATAAGACAGCATCATCTTAACACTTAGTCACATATACATGCTTAGTCGACAGCAATTTAGAGTAATCAATCAATTTAACACGCACGTCTTTGGACTTTGGGAGGAAACCGGAGTAAACCCACGTAGACAAAGGGAGGACATGCAGACTCCACACAGAAAGGACCCAGGCTATTCCACCCCGGGATTGGACCCAGGACCTTCTTGCTGTGAGGCAGCAGTGTTTAAATAATCAACTGAAACTGATTTATGTGGTACATCAACCAATAATAACTCAAACATCTAGCATGTATCAAATCTCAAATGTTTACCCAATAATAAACTGTCCAGCCACTTTTAAATAGACATTGCTAGTACCGGGTTGGACCTATATTGACGGGGCATCACGCGGTCCCTACATATAAACAGTTAAACCCCATTTCAGAGGTGCTCTATTGTATGAGAACTAGTAACGGTGAAGGCCATGTGAATCCAGTGAACTCATTCTCATGTTCAAAAAACCAGTTTGAGATTATTTGAGCTTTGAAAGATGGATACGCATCTATTGTTGGCTCATATATTATGCTCATATGATGCTACACCACCACCAGCCTCAACCATGACAGGCATGATGTACCCTTCTGAAATAGTGGTTTCTTAGGGTCAGCTCGGCATCCTAATGACCCAAATGCTAATATTACTCAACTGTAAGGGGAGGTCACGCTAAATATTTGCCGCTGTAGCCTGTAGGAGATGCGTTTTCTGTAGTTTTTGGTTGTATTCCAATAAAGAAACTGTGAAAAAAAATGTATATGGTCATTATACTATTCCTAAAACAAATGGTATGCCTAAACTAATGGTGGGCTAAGACTTTTGTACTGTAAATGAAAGTTTTACTCCAGGTAAGTCTGGGCATATACATGCCAGAAATTAGGGAATACTTCAAAATGAAATAATCCCTAATGAAATATCCCCTAATTTTTGTAAGCAGTGTAGTTTTAACCTGGGCCACCCATAACTAAGAATTTTAATCGCAACTAGTTGATGTGGGTGGGAGCAAGGGAGTCATGTTTCACATGGGTCGCCATCAAGCTTATTCTATACCAATTATCTTTACTAATATACCTAACTTTTATCCTGGCCAAGTGTGCGAGTACAGGAGATTTACTCTGGGTAATCATGAATAAAATGGACTATTTAAGATGGGTTAACATGTTACATAGGACTAGCTAATCATGAGTTGCGTAGGAATTAGAAGCTGAATTAACACGAGCAAGAGATGAGCTTTGAGTTCGGTGGACAATTTAGCCCAGGTTGACCTGGGTCACATTAACTGGGAATATTAACTCGTGATCGACATGAGATATTTATTAAAGCGCCAAACCATGGGTGAGATCCCAGTTTACGCCCGGGTTTCTCAACAGAAAGTGGTCTACCTGCTGGATGACTTTGACCAGGTCCTTTAGCACCTGCCTCCGCTTGCGCACGTCCTTGTTGGTAATGACGGCCGTGGTCAGGTAGCGCAGGATGTGTGGGCACATGGTCTGAATGGCATTGAGGTACCTGAAAAACAACACAGGAGAGGTAAAACACTTGAGAACTGGCTGGCCTTTATGGCTACTGAAAAAAAAGCAAAAAAGGGAACAAGCCATGGTGAAAGCATCTCTGTTCACTGGTAGAGAGACGAGGAAAACCCCAGTCTAGATATGGATCACCGGCCACAGCCTGGGCCAGCGCCTGAAATACTAGCCACCAGGGGCTTGTTTTTCAGCCACAGGTCAACTAGCTGTAGGCTGAGTGCGAAGTGGAGCGTTGAGCAGTGCTGCCATTACAACCAACACAAAGTTCCCTCTCTGCAGACCTGGGCTTTCTTGCACATGTGAGAGGGGGGGGGGAGCATACAACAGATGCCTTGTCATAAGTCTGAGAGCTCCTTTTAAGGTGCACTTAACATAGCCGATTCAAAAGGACAATATCCGTGGTATCCGAGCTAACATCTATGACCCTCTCACCCCCTCCTCCTACAACTCCTATGAGAATCGAATTCAATTTTAAAGAGGAAGTCGAGCTGCTCCGGCTTTGGTCCGTATGCAAAAACACATGTTGCTAGGAAGTGAAGGACCAGTGGACGGTTTAATTAGTAGCAACAATTAAAGGGAGGAGGGGCTTGCGGCACTTCAGATGTAGACACTAAAAATGGCACTGGCATTGCCCAGGCTGCTTTGTTGTGGTTGTGAGGCCAGATCAAACCGCAATGCTCGGTGCCATGTTTCTGATTAACTGACACCTACTCCCTCATGAGGGGATGCAGAACTCCAGCGTGACTCAGGAAAGCAATTCTGGAGTTTGTAACATTTTAACAGGCTACCAAGAACTTTACACATGCTCCTTAGACTTTTTATACATTGAAGAGCAAAGAGGAGAAAACGGGTCTGCAGTTTCAATTTCATGATGCATGCTGGGGGATGGGATTATAGGCAAATCGAGCGATAGAGGACGCGGGGCAACAAGAGCTTCGGGATAAGCTTTTCTGTTTATACCTATAGGAGGTGGATAGGAAAATGGAAACAAGAAAATACACACTCCGGGCTGGTGATGCAATGCCTTATCCTGAGTTAAGGTGCCTTCAGACTGGCTTGGTTTTCCACGCAACTGGCCCAAAAAGTATTAAAAAATAACTCATTATTTAAGTTATTTAAGTTACTTTAATTATTTAACAAACTAATTTTTATTTGTATACCACTTTTTATTTTGCATAGTCTCAAAGCAGCTTTACCATTATAAATTATCCTCAAATATCCAAGGCCAATCCCAAATGAGCAAGCCTAGGGCAACGGCGGAAAGGAAAAAAAACCTCTTAAATATAACAAGGAGGAAACCTTTGGAAAACCAAGATCCAAAAAGGGACCCATCCTCCTTGGGTAGCTTAGAAGATAAATGCAAGAATTAAAGTCAAATAAGGCAATAGAAACCAATTTTTTTTTAAATCTAAACATAAAAAAAAAACTGTCCGTAGAAAAGTTGAACCAACTTACATGAAACATGCTGCTTTTATTATGGTTATTTCATTAGGGGACATTTCATTTTGAAATGACCACTAATTTGTGTCAGCGGTATAGGTGGTAAAGGACTCGTTAACATAATTTCGCTCAGTTTCTTTTCATGGAATCTTCCTCCATCTCAACATTAGTCTGTGCACTAGGTTATAGGACTAAACTTTTATTTTTATAAATGCAACACGCGCACCAGGTAATACAGATGAAAAAACAAGGAGCTTTATGTATTTTGCAGCCACTTGAACAATAAAGGCAGTAATACTCAAACTGTAACACTAATACAGCAACACTAAATACGAGCTGTACTAAATCGTTCATACTGCACTATACAGTATGGGGGGAGACGAGATCGTTGACCAGACGGCTCTAAAAACACAACAGAATTCAAACACAAACTCACAAGTGGCTGTGCACGCCTAGATTGAACTCCGAATAAAAGTAAAAGTGCTGTGCTGTGCTGTTTGAGTCGCTGTTGTGCTTTATACAGGTCGAACTGTGACCGGCACAGAAGCAGGTAAATTCCTAATAGCAGGTGCGCCCCGCGGTGCTAAACCCATTTTTCTATTGCCTCGTTCATCGGGATAGAAAACGCCTCCACGCGTGCTGATCCATGAACATCAGGATGAACATCAGGATGTATTCAAATTTCACAATCTCCAGATTTATACTTTGTTGAAGCCTTATGGGAAGTTCTGAAGCGCAGACTGTGGAGATCATGTCTACCTCCTTCATCACTCAAAAATCTGGAAGATTATCTTTTTGAAGGACGATCCAACATCCCACCGCAAAGCCTTCAGGAAGGCTGTGACAGCATTCCAAAAAGGATTGAGCCTCTTCTAGAGGTAGAGCATTGGCCACGTCCTCGGCAGCAACTTCATATTAATATATTAGTTTGGTTTTCCAGAATTTTGCCCACCGTCTGCACATCCTCGCTCTAAGTAAACCAGACAGAATGTGCAGCGAGACAGCCAAACTTCGCTATCATCAGTTTCTTGTCTCCTTCTACAGAGCGGATTGTACATCAGGAACATGGTCAGCGTGAGAGTTTCGACATACTTTCCAAATGAGCTGATCCAGAACATTGAGGACAAGTAATAGCCCGAAAAGAAGATTTCTGAACGAAACCGTAAAAATGAAAATGGGGACACAAAATACGGAAAAACCAAAAGCTTAACAAAAATGTATTTATCAACTATAATCCGTTTGTCCCGATACACACACATTTACATATTTATTTAGTTGTTATTACTTATAAAAAACAGTGCTGGACTTAAAACCAATCAACCAAACCAAAAATATTCAGCCACCAGTATCATGTGAGCACCCATAAAAGGTTAGATGAGCAAGTAATCTATACAGGTTTGTTTTTTCCACCTCATTTCTTGTTGGCCCTTTTGTCCCTGTGACTTTTGAGAATGAAAAATGTCAAATAGAAAATGTTTAAAACGTTTGCACAGTACTGTACAACGTGTGACTATAATTAGCTGTTTAATACTTATTTGATTCTTAGTTTAATTCTTACATTTCCCATTTAGGCCACCCATGGAGGATGGGTCCCCTTTAGGATCTTGGTCCTCTCAAGGTTTCTCCCTTATAACGTTCAGGGAGTTTGAGTCTTGTGTCTCTTAATACATTTCTCTCAAATACATTCCATAGCGCACTGGTCACATTTTCAGTGCGGAATTAAGATGTTAACCAATAAGCCAATTTTATAGCCATTTTTTATCCGTCCCGGGGTGCCAATGTTTTTCTGGAGCTGACAATTTAAGGTCAAATCATCCGTCTGACATAATGAAGCTTCCCCATATAACTAGCGAGACAGCCTTATCGGAGCATCCAAACCCAATAAACTGTTCAAGCAGACTTCTTTGCGAGAGCGAGACCTCATTTTTAGGCAAAAGCCATGAAAGGCGAGAGAAACTTGACGGGGTTTAGAAAACAACTATAAAGAACCTGGCCAATAAAGAAAGATGCTTGACTTGAAGGGTTCGACCGCAAATTTGAAGTACCTATTTGAAGGAGTTTACAGAAGTATAATGAGTTCAGTGGAATAATGAGCATCCGCGTCCAACCCGGTGTCGTACAGCCAGCTGCCTCGGAACGGAGCTGCAAAAAGGTCTGACGGAGCATGTGCTGTGTGCCAGCAGGTCAAAACAACCACAGGTCACTGGCCCACTGGATCCGGCCCAAAGGAAGCCAGTGGTCACCAGGCGAGAAGAAGAGCCAAGCCTCACTGAGGTTTTCCAGCCGACAGCAGCACAACAAGCAACCTCAGCCTGTGCTTACTACAGCCACCATGGTAAAGCACTTATTACTAATTGCTGGTCTTGCCTTCCTTAGTCATCTGAACCAGAGAGGGGGAAAAAAATGCTACTGAAAGACAGATAAGCCTAATCTCCTGTGATGTAGCGTAATGCATTAAGTTCGATCCTTTACATTCGGTCACGCCCAGAAGAATGGTGAGAATCTAGTGTTGAAACAAGTGGGATTTTACATTAAGTGGGTTAAGCTGTTACACGTGGATTTAGCCTAAAGGTCTGAAAGGAGAAATAAATACGACAAATCATGCAAGCACTCCAGCGTAAAAGGCGCATTTTTAGACTCCCAGGTTCCTTTCTAATTGCATTAGCAGCATTTAGCAGGACAATAAAATACTCACCTTTCGGCCACAATTTGTAATGAATTTTCCCCAACTGTGTTAGTTCACTCTGTGGTCTCTTTTACAGCATTTCATCTGCTGTTCCAAATAATTCTCCTTGCCATCTATGAGACTTCCAATTTTGGAGGTGCCCTTTCACTCAAGACTATAAGCTATTGAAAAACATAAACGAGTGATCATACAGTACTTTGCTAAAGTATTAGGCCAGCATTCGATTAAATATACTATTGTTTTACATTACAGTATTTAGCAGATGCCCTTATCCAGAGCGACTTACAAAAGTGCTTTATGACATCAGTAACAATCTATTCCTAATAATCAGGAATATAAACAAGAATACGCTCATGAAACTTAATTTTTATTTGTTATTGTTTAAAAGGGGGGAGGGTCGAGGTAAGTGCAGAATAGAAATGGTATAAAACCATAAAACCGTCTCTCTGTTGTTATATAACCACAAAATGCATGAAATGTGTATGTAGTAAAAAAAAAATGTGATCCTCCTTAAACTTAAACAATAGCAGCATCTGGTAGCTTTATTGGGATGCCATGTTGACCTTTTTCGCTTGATCTTTTTTTTAGAAGAGTTGTAGCCAAGAAATCACGGTTTACAAAAATCAATATCGAACAATATTAAGGAGTGACGAATCGGAGTTTGAAATTGGCAGGTCCAAACATCGATAATGTTAACGCACTGCTCACAAAGATGAGGGCACATATTTAAGGGATCCTTCATTTTGAAATGTCCCCTCATTTTTGAGAACAGAACATATATGGTCGTTATACCACTGCTAAAACAACAAAACTGACTGTGGCCTTTTGTACAGTACAGTGAAACAATTCTTGGCCTCTAATATAGAACACACGCTTCTCACACTCTTTAAATACATAGATTGTGAAACAATTTCACATGGATGTTAACACGTTCAATAAGCAGTACCAGTTCTGGCTCCACTCCTCTTATTTTAATTCCACATCAGAAAGCAATACCGCCCTCCCTGCCTTTCTCTGACTGACTAACCATGCCAACAAATGTGCATGGGATCCTACAGTGTCTTTTGACTAAATAATACACACATATGCCATACAGTATCATAATGAAGTTATTATTGATTTACATATGCATTATTGGCCAATATTCTCCACTTGAAATATACTCTTTATAATGTAAATAGTCCTTATTATGTTTCTTTGGCTTCTTTAAAGTTGCTATCGGCATCAGTGGCCATTTCAGCGGCACACAAGCTTATATCAGAACTAGTTATATACACACACACACGCACACGCACGCACACGCACGCACACGCACGCACACGCACGCACACGCACGCACACGCACGCACACGCACGC
>JAUZST010055006.1:0-24125 GCA_034779995.1 Parotocinclus haroldoi | reverse complement strand
GCAAGTAGCGACTCAGGCGGCCGATGCTCTAATCTTACTTCTCGTTTTTGGTGAGTATTCATCCGCTGAGTAAATACGCTATTTACTGTAAATGGTAATATTTTATGATTTGTAGCATTCCTTTATTGTAAGAATTCATATTTTTTATACATTTGTATACATTTTGTGATTTTTTTAAATGTAATAGTTCATCAAATACTTATGTGTATATGTATATGTATACTTTAACTATACCACACGTACTACGCAGGTGCGGATCGAGTTCCGCAAAAAGCCACGAAACAGCGAAAATCCGCAATATATTTTTTCCAATAATATTTGTTGACAGCCTGCGATGCGCCAAAGGTGAACCGCGAAGTGGTGAGGGAACACTGTACTGTGCATAAGTCTTAACTATATACTGCTATACTTGACTGTATACTATATACTTAAAATACAACCTGAAAATACAGGAATAATGTGTGTACAGTATTAAAACTAACAAAAAAAACCTGCTGGACCACAGACTACACTTAGCCTGTGTGCCCCCACATTCCAACAAGTTCACACATGGAATTATGTCTTTGTCGGATCCCATTCGCTTGTTGCAAAATAGAACTATTTTCATTAGTGGTCTCAAGACTTCCTGTGTTTTAGAACAGAGACCTGCTCTGTAACTCCTTGTACCTTGACATTAGCTATGTTTTTTTTAAACAGTTTATAGTGGGAGAGGATGGATCGTGCGGACTTACGTATGAGCATGCTCCTGCTGAGGGACCTCCCATTGTGTTCCTAGTGGACTATGTGGTGGAGTATATGTAGGTGTTATTCTTACTTGTTCCAAAGATAACCATATGCTTGCTTTGACACTGAATGAGAAATAAGACATGACAATGAAAGATAAAATAGAGGTAATGTGGGCATTTTTGGCTGTGGCTGAAAGCCATGTAATGAATCACTGCAATTTACAGGTCAGTGTGAGCTACTGTCACAACAGAGATTAATGAATAACAAGTATGCAAACAAAAAAATGTAATTAAATCCTATTAGTATTACGTATAGAAGTATGTACCCTTTGCCAGTACAGGTATGGAGCTTTAAAGACCGCATTACACTCAAGGCTCAGACAGAAATGGATGCTGCCCAGACATTTTCATAGCCTTTTTAGGCTACTGTAATATGAGAAACGTTTTTTCCCCCACAAGAACACTGCATGCAAATGATATGTACATGCATTAGAGATAGAGCTTAAAACAAGAAGGGAATGCTAACATCTACACTGATGCCATCACGACCAAAACCTATACTGTTATACATGTGCTAGATTTTTTTTGATTTATGAAAATTTACAATAATTATCGAAAATAATCTACTGTTACAACCATGTGTAGGGGAAAGCTGTAACAATTAGTATTTTGTGTTAGGGTTCCTACCTTTTGCCCCGGAGCGTTCGGCCGTTCTCGCCGGTCGCCATTACAGAGTTATCGGTGATGCCTATATCCAGTATCCTAATTGCGACCTGATTCCGAACAGCTGCTTCTCCTGCTATTTAGGCGTGGGTTTTAGCGCTGTTCGGGGCCAGGTCATCTTCATTCGATCTCCATTCGATATGCGCCCGACCACCGGGGCTCTCACGCCTCTGCATGCATCTTTAGGGATAGTGGTAACGATCTGAAGGCTTTTAGTGCCGATGGATGCATACGGGGGCAACCCCGGAGGTATTTAGGGGCACTTTGAGGGTCTCCCGTCTCGTACCTATGCGCTCCTCGCACGCTTGAGATCATGCTCTTCCGTTCTCGGCACCTACTGAGTCGTCCTGAATCAGCGCGCTGTCGTGCTCTCTCCACGACACGCCCTACGCCCCGTTGGCGCTTTGGCGCCCCCTTGTGATCAGTTCCCGCGTTGCTTCGAGTCGGGACGCAACACAGTGGCGCGCCCTTTTATGCTTTTCCTTTTTTATGTTTAGGAGCCTTATGCTCCGCTCTTAATCCCCTTTTTGTTTTTTCTATATTACTTCCCCATTATTATTATACGTCGTGGGACACGTCTATGCTGCATCCTTGGGTCCTACTAAGAACCACCACATCTCGTAACAAGTAATTTAGGAGTTACAGATCTGATATTCTGTATCGGTATCGGACCGATATGTGGCCACATCACTGGATCGGATATTGAATGGGGGAAAAACAGTTTAATCGGAAACCTTTCCCATCACGTTTATGCTTTACTACAAGTTATTAGTTGTGTCATGTGAGCAATAGCTGGAAGTCAAGTTAGCTTAGCAGAGTGGTAATCATGTCAACTGTGTGGAGTTTTTTTAAGCTCAAGCATGATAAAAGTAAAACAGCCTAGTGCAACGTATGGAAAAACCAGTCTTTCAAGAGGTGGTAGCAGCGTATCAGTCTGATATCAGTAACACCAGATATTTAGGTTTGGAGGTTTGCAGTATCAGTATTGGTATCGGGCATAAAAAATGGTATCGAGCCAGCCCTACAGTATTTTAAAAAACACAGAATATTAGCTAGATGACACAGAAACTGAATGAGTGCATGTGAACCAGTTTATATAGTTATAAGCGAGAGAGAATACACAGGTGAACAGACAAAGGAGTACTACTTACAATAGGACAGGTAATTACACTGACGAAACACCACTTACACCATAACAAATAAGTAGTGGAAAGTCAAATAGAGTGAGTAGCGTGATAATATTTTATTGTGCCATGATAAAGTTTGTTTTTGCGATGGACAATATGCTTTCCTGAGCATGTTGAGGATATCGTGAGTGCTTAAAGAACACTGACCAACCACGTTTTATTATAAAGAGTGTAATTAACCATGTTTAATTGGATGTAGTAGAGCATGTTTTGACTTTAGTAAGTATGGTGAGATAATATTTACGTAGTAGTTGTTAAGAATTTGTCACTGTAAATATTGTTTCTTGTGAAAGTGCCTTTAAATGTGCTGATATAATATTTTCACTATATTTCCCCACCCGTAAGGTCAAACACTGTATTACATTGGAGACAAATGGAAATATCATAAAATGGAATGGTTTCAATAGTAATTTTAGATTTTTTTGTGGCTTGACAGTAGTTCTTGAGAACATGACTTTGAACCCTGGACTGTTCTTGCAAGATGAAGAATGGGTGTTTTGGTTGAGGAGACCTGCTAATCCAGGCAGCTAATTTGCCTGCGCCCAGTGAATTCCAAACCCCTTGATCCTGACGAGGATAGGAGGCCAAAAATTGGATGTCCAGTAGTCAGCAACGTCAATATACTAGCTTCTGTGCAAAAATAAAGACAACACCGGATACCAACCATGTCTTTTCTCTGATAAGAGGAAATGTCTGCATTCGATTTTCACCCAACTATCACAGCAATTTAATGATTAATATATACTAGACCTAATGTACCTAACATTGTCCCGTTTGTAACAGGAAACGAACAGAGATGGTGCGAACACCTATGATTCCTCTATCCATGCCACAGAAGCTGCGCTTCAACATAACACCGGAAATAAAAAAGGACATAGAGAAAGCCAAGCAGAACATGAACATGTAAGCACTTGCTTTACTGATCCTCTCTGACTACGTAGGCCTGTAATCCACAAACTGAGAATCCCAGAGAGTGAACACAAGCCACTGTGTAAATCTCTCAAGCTGCCCTCATTTGTTGCAATTAAAGTCCTTCTGTTTGCAGAATGGTCCATGACCTGGATGTGCGAGTTCTCAACTTCTCTTACTTTGGAAAGAAATACCTCAGGTCCTTCAATATGAGTCCAGATGCCTTCATCCAAATGGCTCTCCAACTGGCTTATTACAGGTCTGCCCAAACCTGGTGCTAAATGCAGTAGCATCATTGTGCTTCTTGAAATGTTTGACTAGTCACTTAATTAGCAATGACATGTACAGTAGCATGTGCTACACTCACTACTACCACTATAAAATACACAATCTTGTTTCTGCACTTGTTGTCCGTTTGCTTCTCCACTATATAGAAGCAATTTGCTTTTCTACAGTTACAGACTATATTTCTCTACAGACCATGTTGGCCCCCTTTATTCCGCTCTCTAATTGTTGAGTGAAACATATGGACTGCAATTCTATACTTGTAGAACTACAAATTGCTTCTCTGTGTAAATCTGATGGGGCAGCACGGTGACTCGGTGGGTAGCACCACTGCCGTACAGCAATAAGGTCCCGGGTTCAATCCCAGGGTGGAGCAACCTGGGTCCTTTCTGTGTGGAGTCTGCATGTCCTCCCCGTGTCTGTATGGGTTTACTCTGGGTACTTTAGTTTCCTCCCATGTACCAAGCCCAAATACATACATGTCAGGTTAATTGGCATCTCTAAATTGGTCCTTAGTGTTTGACTGTCTGTGCATGTGTGTGTGCCCTATGATGGATTGGCGCCCCACCTAGGGTTGTTCCTGCCCTTGCGTCTGGAGTTGCCGCGTGGGCACCGGCTGGCCCGCGACCCCGTGTGGATTAAGAGGAAGATAATGAATGAATGAATGAATGTAGATCTGATCAATTGGACAGTGATTATAAAAAATGATCAGATGGTTTCACTATTCTGGCCGAGGTGCAAGCAGAAACAAGTTAAAACAAATTGTGTTGTCTATCCCTTTATTACCAGCTGTTTAGGCTACATGAGAACTAGGTCTAATTATATTAGCAATATTCTTCTGCTACTGTGAAAAATGTTGGTAAGAACAAGAAATCTGAAATGCAAACCAATCATTCCAGTTCATTTTTTCCCTAAATCATTCCTTTGAGACATGAAATAATCATTTGCTGGTCATGTACTGTAGAATGATATGTAGAAAACTGTTTTCTTTGTTTTTAATCTGGGTTCTGGCTGGATTAGGATCTATCAGATCTGCTGCCCTACATATGAGAGTTCCTCCTTACGCATGTTTAAACTCGGCAGAACTGAGGCCATCCGCACAACTTCAAAAGAGTCTGTCCAATTCGTACAAGCCATGGATGACCAGTCCAAACAGGTGAGGAAAAGAAGTCTTTTCACAAGCGATTTTATACGATTAAAGCATTACGTTGAATTCAGCACACACACTGCTGTATGTAGTGCTGGCGGTGTTGCAGTTTTTCTAGCACGTTGTGGTGAGTCTGAGGTCGGGATCGACCCGGGGATCTCTGGAGTTGTGCCACTAACCACTTGCACCATTGTTTCAACCCATACAAAAGTAAAAACATGTATGGATACCATATGGTTATCTACAATCACTGGCCACTTTATTAGGTATGCCTGTTGGACTGTTTGTTAACGCAAATATCTAATCAGTCAATCATGTGGCAGAAACTCAACGCATTTACGCATGTATACGTGGTCAAGACAACCTGCTGAAGTTCAAACCGAGCATCAGAATCAGGGGTTTAAAAAAACGTGATTTAATAGACTTTGAAGGTGGCGTGCTGGTCAGTGTGAGACGGGCTGGTCTGAGTATTTTAGAAACTGTTGATCTAGTGGGATTTTCACAAAACAGTAACTTGTATGATTTACAGAGAATGGTCTGAAAAAGAAGAAATATGTAGTAAGGGCAGTCCTCTGGGAGAAAAGGTCAGAGAAGAATGGCCAAACTGGTTCGAGCTTCCAGAAATAATCGCTTTGTTACAACTGAGGTATGAAAGCAGATGGACCACATGGGCGCCACTCCTGTTAGCTACAAACAGGACGATTAACAGTGCAATACAATTCACACAGGCTCACCAGAATTGGACCATAGAAGATTAGAGCTCCATTTCTGCTGTCACTTTCAGATGGTGGAGTCAAAACCTGGCACAAACATCATGGAAAAGGATCCTTCGTGCTTTGTATCAGCGACAGGCTGCATGCTGATGTAATGGTGTGGGGGATATTTTCCTGCCACACCTTGGGCCCCTTAATACCAACTGAGCATCGCTTAATCACCACAGCCTGCATTTTTGCTGACCATGTCCATTCCTATATGACCACAGCTTATCTTCTTCATGCCATGCCTCAATGCTCGAATAGTTCGTATTCATTCAAGTTTCGTGAACTTGACAGTGAGGTCACTGCACTCAAGATTGGCATCATGGACATGCAGCTGATAAATATGCAGCTATCATGTCTATATGAAGCAAAATCTGTAAGAATTATTTCTAGCACTTATCTATGCCATTAGAATTCAACAGATACAGAACAGAGGGCAAAAGAGGGTCCAACCAGATACTAGCAATGTGTAACTAGTAAAGTGGACAGTGAGTATTTGAACATTTAATAACATAACAGATACACTTTCTTTATACATGTTTTTTTAATTGTATTATTTACCTAATTTTACTTTTACTACAAATCAGTTATTTTAATTAACATCTAGGCCACCCAAGGAGGACAGGTCCCTTTTTGAGTCTTGGTCCTCCCAAGGTTTCTTTACTCTATATTCAGGGAGTTTTTTTCCTTTCCACTGTCACCCTAGGCTTGCTCAATTTGGGATTGGCCAAGATAATATAATGTTGTAAAGCTACTTTGAGACAATGCACCATTGTAGAAAGTGCTATAGAAATAAATTAGACTTTGACTTATATAGTTAGAATTTCTACATGGGCTATGCATATTGTGTGGGCACCACACCTAACATCCTAACTTGGTATGAGTTGGAAAAGAAATCCTGTGCCATGGCCGATCTCAAATTCCTCGCCGCTTGTTAGATTATGATTCGGACTCTGCACCTACTTGTCACTAAGCGGTTTTGTCATGTTTATGTAACATGTTCTTCGGCAGAGCTCGGAGAAACTGGCCCTGCTGGAGAAAGCCATCAAAGGCCATCGAGCTTACACACACGAGGTTAGAGTTTTATTATAGCACCCAGGCAGTCCATGAAGACAGAATTTGTGAGAGAAATTGGTGATACAATGTATGTATGTTTTAGGCTATACATGGTCAGGCTATAGACAGGCATCTGCTGGGACTGAAGATGCAAAGCATCGAGGACCTGACATCCCTCCCTGAGATCTTCATGGATACGTCCTACGCTGTGGCTACGCATTTCAACCTCTTCACCAGCCAGGTATGAGTGATTGTTTTTGCTATAGGAATGGCCACGTTGTCACGTTGGCTTCTGTTCATCATAAGCAATATTGAGAAAGGAAAGTTACAATATTTGTTTGTAAAAAACCTTTTATTGTGGGCGCAACATTGACTGCGTTTCCATGCACTTCAGTTAGGTTCGTCAGATTTACTCAGGAAATAGTCGCATTCCTACTTTGCATCCAGCCAGTAATTGTACCATCTGAAGGATGAAGAGTATTCAAATTCTGCATTTCCTGCATTTCAAATATTGTCTTCCACTGTTTCTAAAAGTGTTGGGTACCCATTTCATGTGTGTTGCATTTAATTCCATGGTTGCCAGATCCCATAAGACAAACAAGCAACCAAGTCTATGAAAGCCCAAAAAGAAACAAATTGAATTTCAAAAAGCACAAAACGGGCAACCTACTGTGTGAGACAGAAGCCGGTCAGAATAAAAGTGGCATTGTGATGATGTAAGCATGCTCGGACCCAGAATGTTAATGTTCAGTGTGAGCAAAGGCCAGGGGCAGTGTGGAGGGGGGTTGCAATTGTGCTCTGGCACAACACAGTGTGGGTACGCCCTCGGATCGGTCTAATGCAGGTGATCCCCTCGTATCACGTGAGACCAACCTGGGGTGCCTTGTACATTACAGTAACTGATTTTCTCCAGAATGAAGTGTTAAGTATTATACAGTATATGGTAAATGTTATCTGTACAATAATAAATTACCATTTAACTCTGGTTCTTTCAAGGTCGGATCAAAGACAGACTGCTTCATGTGCATCGGACCCATGGTTCCAGACGGTTACGGGGTCTGTTACAACCCAATGGACGACCACATCAATTTTGCTGTCACGGCCTTCAACAGCTGCGAAGAGACCAACGCCACCAAACTAGCACGCTCTTTCGAGAACGCGCTGCTTGACATGAAGGCTCTTCTGGATTAGGCAAGACGTTACAAAGTGACCGTTACTTGAGTAGAAACCTGTCATGCTGGGGCAGAAGATCCATGCCATATTTACTCAACCTGCAGGTGTCATCAGGCAGAACGTAAACACATGACCAATGGTCGTTCTCTCGCCCTCATTTATCATCACCTTGCTATGACTTTCAAATTTCTCCCACAACATTTCGAGTGGAATCTCTGACGCCGGTGGAAAAATGTTGCCAAATAAGTCCCGATGCTCGTTCAGTATTTTCGTTAGGCGTTTATTGTTTACCTAAAGTTCCTGTTTACTGTTGCACTAAAGTAGTACTACTCGGGCACTTAGAAATCAAGAAATTAGCTTGACTGAAATGGACTGTGTTGTGTCTGTCACTGAGTATTTATTAGGATAAAAGTTAGACAGCTGTATGCCCAGAGTTTCTGAGAAGACTGCAGATACGTTCAGGTTACTTATAAAAAACAAAATCTTTAAATCAGGGATCAGGTGGGTATTCCACAAAGCGAGCTAACTCAGTAAGTCCGGATTATTGAGACCAGCCTGATTCATTTTGTTCGGTTTGAATTCCACTAAACGGGCTAAACTTAAGTCCTGTTACGTTACTATAGCAACAGGTGCATTTGTACAAATCTGCTCTGTGCCAGGCTAAAAGTGAGGCTTTATTGCCGACTCAAAAAGGCTGCATTAGGTTAACTTTCCTATAAGTTTAAAATGCCAGCGAATGTTATAAATTCGAATGCACTTGTGAATTTAATCTGTCTGCAATGTTCTGCCTTTCTGGTTTTATTAACGCTAGAGGTATTTCCCTTGTTTGTAATAACTTATTTATATTACTCATCAAACTTATTTATTCGGGTCTATATGGCATCGGCTGTTTAAATACAACTCAGATTACAAAAGCCGGGTTTGAATTTGTGGAAACAGATTGTATCTGGATTTTATTAGTTGAACAGAATGATCCTAAAGTGATCCCAAGTTTTCTAAAGCAGCCACTGCTTGTAATGAACAAATATTGTAAAAATATAAAAGCATGGGTTTCTATAGCATGTGCTTATCATGCTATGTTTAGACATTGGTATTTAGGGAAGAAGTCCAAGTGATAAGCAGTTATATTTATTTATCCTCTTCAGGCTTAACATAAGAATACTCTGCCCTAAACATCCTTTTAATTCGCTGGTATTCCCCATGAAATTCCACTTCTGCCCTGCTCCCTGTGGAATGCCACTCAAAGAGCTGCGTCCCCTTAAACACTGTGGTTTTGACAGCATCCACATCCCGGATCTGAGAAAACAAAAACAGATGAAATTGGGGTAAAGTCATTTAATTGTAAAACTCAATGGAGGTACCTGCCTCTTGCTCTCTCTCTCTCTCTCTCTCTCTCTCTCTCACTCTCTTTCTCTCTCTTTCTGTGAGACACTCAGTCATCGCTCTCATCTTGCAGCCTTTCAAGGAACTGGCGTAGTTGTATGAAAACCTGTTTCTATGGCCACTGAAAAATGTCCCTTTGGGAAAGTCAGCCATGACCCAGTTGTAGCTTCTAGGCAGAGGCTGCATGTATTTCATTTACAACCTCTTGATCTTTCATGAATTCCATTCAATGATTATGCCTCAGAAGTCCCTGAAACACTTCCACCATATTTAAAAGTGGCACACAAGGACATGAATGTGCCATTTAACGCTCATCTGAGGAGTGTCCTTTTGCTTCATTGTTTAAGTCTTTAAAGTTATAATCAATTATAATAGAAAATCATTGGGTCTTTGAACTCAGTAAACAGCTGTTCACCTCAAATGCCAAGCCATGAGCAGAGGTGGGAGTTTAAGAGCATCATGTGTAAAAGTTTAGGCTTGGATACTGAGTGGATGGTAGCCTTCCACCCGTTTTCAGTGGTATCTTTGATTTTACACGTCGTGTGCCAGCAGTTTTCTTGTGAGAACACCCTTTACATTTACGATCCAGCAGCCTAAAACGGCCGTCACTTATCTGTATATCTGGTCAGCATCCATTTCAGTCAACGACCTCTTTCAAGGAGCGTAATGCGGCAGTTAAACTGCTTTGAGTGAATTTTCACCATAGAACCTTGTTCTGTTGTGGTGGGATGAAAGAAAAGGTTTTCCGTTGTCTGAATGTCATAGTGCAAATTTACTTCAGGTTGGGATTGAGCCAGGCCACATTTTCCATAACGTTTTAAATCCATATTTGGTGTTTAAAATTCAGGAAACATGCTGACATTCTTGTCTTTGATATTAACACATATATGATCTAAGCAATGCTTAGAGTATTTTTTTTCAATGAAACTTGTAAGTACTGCCTTAAGAGTTGGAGGTTTATGGACATCACAGGTATAGGGTATGAACAAGGGGTGTAACGATACACTCTTTTCAAAAGACAAAAGATAAAAGACATTGTAAACAATTCAAAACAATGCACATTTACTTGTAGAAATTCTACAGAAAAGTCCTGTAATCCCCTGAAATTAAAAGAAATTAAAATTGTAGTTGTATTGTAGTTTTACCATAACGTTTTTTTTTTCTTTCTGAAGAAGAACAATTCAAAATAAAGTGACTTTACTTGGATTAAAATAAAAAAAAAGGAATTTTTGGAAATGGAGGTTTGAAATTGTAAACAAAATGATTTATTCTATACTGCTCACAAGAATTAGGGGATTTTTCCAAATGAAATGCAGTGACCCTATCTCTTCTGGCCAAACAAGCATTCCTATTTTTCTTTCTGAAGAATAACAATTACAAATAACATGGCTTGTTTTGTATAAAACCGAAAAGAAATAAGCTTCTGCCATTAAAAGAAATTCAGAGTCTGACTGTGAAGAATTTGCGTCTGGTGTAATAACCAAGAACGCATAATCCAACTCGACTATGCCCATTATCCCATTTTTAAATTGCGATGCATCGTGTCATGAAGCATCGTTACGCCCCGAGTGTGAACTTTGTACAATGTAATTATAGGAGAAAAGGAATTAGGATCTCACCAGCACATAGGAATCTGGGGAGCTTGTGTTAAACACAGACAGTGCTTTGATGTGTATCCTCAGCGCAGGTGGTGCATCAATAAACACGCGACAAGACCGAGTGCTGGAGGACGAAGATGAGTTCCGAAGTGGGTTCTCGATCAGACCAGACTGGGAGAACAGCTGAACATCGCAATCTGGATGACATGAACTTTAGGTCAGTCCCAGTTCAACGAATACAAGACGTGTAGCATGTCAGAACTGACTTGACTGACCTTCGTGGTGACTTTTCTTAGTGTTCCTCTCACTCTGATAGGACAGTAGCACTCCGTTGCCAGGGGTGAGATGGCTTTGACGCACCAGTAGAACGTTAGAGCGTGATGTCACAGTCTTCCCAGTTATCTTTTCACAGAATCGCCTTAGGGACAGTCTCTCATATAGGGCAAGGTTATCCCCTAATAAAAACAAGTCAACACAGATAATTCATCTAGAAAGACTTAAGCTGTGCGTCGTCTAAACAGGGATATTCAGTTGGTTCTGATTGGGGGTTCTTATGAGTGGACAAGAATGTGTGGTTTGCCAAGGCCAGATCTGTTAGGGTTCCTACATTTTGCCCCGGAGCGTTCGGCCGTCCTCGCCGGTCGCCATTACAGAGTTATCGACGATGCGGCTTATATCCAATATCCTGATTGCGACCTGATTCTGAACAGCTGCTTCTCGTGCTATACAGGCGTGGGTTTTAGCGCGGTTCGGGGCCAGGTTATCGTCATTCCACCCTCATTCGATCTCCGTTCGGTACGCGCGCCCGGCCACCGACGCGCTCGCGCCCTTACGCGCACCTTTAGGGATAGTGGTAACGTTCCGGGGGCTTTTAGTGCGGATGGACGCATATGGGGGGGGGGACCCCTGAAGTATTTTAGTTTGTTAGGGGCACTTTGAGGACACTTTTTTCCTGTCCAGTACACTCCTCACTCACGTTCCTCCGTGGTCGGTACTGAACGAACCTCACTACAACTGGCTGCTCGTCCTGAATGGTTCCCCAGTCGGGATGCAACACGGCAGCGCGCCCTTTTATCCTTTTGTTTTTATGTGTTTAGGAGCCTTACGCTCCGCTCTTAATCCCTTTTCAGTTGTTCTATATTTTTCCCCATTCTTATTACACGTCGTGGGATACGTCTATCCTGCATACTTGGTTGCTACCAAAAAGCCACCACATCTCGTAACAAGATCAGGTTTAGTTCTAGTTTACTGACGTAATTTTGGTCCCAAATTTGGTTCTGGACAATTCCCCAGTTTCCTCGATATGAAGCAGCCCTCTACTAAGGAAAATAGACTGCAGGCATTGGCTCACTGGCAAGCAGCAGTAAAACTTCAGCCCACATGGAGTGAATAACTATGATCTCTGTATCTCTCTGCCTAAGGTTAAATGAAAGGCACTGCTGCAATTGCAGGAGATGATCCCTCACCCAAGCTTACTTCCCTCAGGCATGACCAGTTAGGCCTTTCCAGTGAAAGGCTAACATATCAGCATGTATTACATTTTAGGAACAAAAAGCACCACTATTAACCATCTGGTAATGAGAATGGGACAGTTGTGGGATTGTGTAGTAACATACACTAATAACTGGCTGCAGTCACTGATAGTGTGGAGCAAATATTAGTAACTGCCATCAAATGGATTGTTTCCCAATTAAGGATGTAGTCCACTTGTCTAAATGTGATTTCCTTCCTTATATTATATATATGTGCAAAAGTCTTAAGCCACAAAATAGGCAACAATTTGTTGTTAGTATGGTATAATGACCATTTAATAATGAACATATTGTCAATAACTGGCCCCCATAATTTCACCAATTTGATTTGTTACTCAATCACAATACTCTTTTCCATTAATTTTTATTCCAATCATTGTAAGAGTTAGCACATATTAGCCTTTTCAAGATGTTCCTCTTGAGAAAAAAAATGCTTCTTAGGTGCTATCCTTCCAAAAAAAAATATTTAAGCATTTCAGACTGTTGGAGCATCAACTTGGCATCCCGATGAAGCTGCCAGATGCTGCTCAAGTGTATGAGGAGGTTCCTGTATTTTCTGGTCAAATTCTAATAAAGAGACTGAGAAATAATTATATTTGCTTATTACACCATTGCTAAAACAGTTGTATCGCTAAGCTAATGGTGGTCTAAGACTTTTGCACAGGACTGTACATCTCAAGGGAGTTTTTTTTCCACTGCTGCCTATGGCTACCCATTTGGGTTCAAAACAATTGTTCTTAAAAGCGCTATATGAATCAATTCTACACAAAACTTGGTCTGTTTCAAAGGCCTCTAATGTATGTCCTTGTCTAAAGAATATCCAACTGATCACTCACTTTGCCTGCAATTGAGGGAGCTGGATTCAATTCTGATTTGAATGACTTCATCAAGGGGGCGTCCAATAGCGATGAAACATTTTCTCTCGGTGACGTTTCGTAGGTCGATGAGCCCTGTGTCCTGAAGGAAGAGCTGCCCACACAAACCTGGTACAAAATTTTGAAATCAGATTTTTCTCATCTATGTATTCACCAAAGCAACAACCAATGAATTCATTAAAACCTTGTGCCCAGATGAACCGAACTCAAAATCAAACTTACTGTACCTGTGTTATTACGCATGCATCAAGACGAGAATGAGGGCTAAAACTAATTTCCATGTCTTTTGGGTGAACACAGACATGAGATATCTGCCCTCGTTAACAATGTATGTTTTATGTACAATTTCTATTTACACTATTATTTAATCATAGCCATCTTGGTGCCACTGTGATGCCACCTAACTGCTCTCAGAAGGTTCAGTTGGCAATGCTGTGGTGCTCCCCAAGACTGGAACTGTAGGTAAAACATCTGAGTTGTTCTGGCTTTCTCTAGCAGGTGCTTCTGTGGTCCTCTTCTCCACATCCAAGGGTCTAAATGGTCTCAGCTTGCTCAATACCTTTGGTTTCTCAGTAGGCATGCTACTCAGAGCCAGGGTGGAGCAGTTGGAGCTGTAGCAGGCCTGGATGGTGATGGGTTTGGGAAGGTGGACGCAGAGGATGGGGTTGATGGGTAGAGGGTTGGATGGGCCAATGCATGAGACAGTCCGAGACTGGATCCCATAACCACATGAGACAGAGCACTACCAGAAAGAAAGAAAATAGCTGAGGTACTAGGGGTGACTTATATGACGTATATAACAAAAATGAATACTATCTACTAGTGGCAGCTGCTGGTCTTATAAAGAGGTAATTTTTATAATTTTTTATATAATAAAAGTAATTTTATTGTCGGCTTACATCATAAATTTGTCAATTTGTCAATTTTGTTCCGTTTCAGGAAAACAGTCTGTGACTCTTATCATGCCAATTAGGCATCTTTTCCAGAGACGTGTCCAGCAGAGCTTGGCTGCGTAGACGGCCTTTGCCCATTGTGTTGCGAGTGTAAGATTTAAGCCTTCTTAAATAGGAGAAAATCCTTTCTAAACCCGTAAATGTAGCTTCGATTGTTGCCATTAACCGGAAGCAGTTTGTACAGCTAAGGCATTGATCTGTCCAACAACGAACTAACGAAACGATATTAAACTTAGAGTTCAAACCAGCCGAGGCCAGCCCACAGCTCCATTCACCCCCAGAAACGCTAAACATCCGGGGGGATAAAAGCAAGGCAATGAAAAAAACTGTTCCATGCAGTCCCATTGAAGTAACTGGACCCTCAGCTTCTATGGGTAAATGCATTGACCATAGAATTTATGGACGTATTAATAAATGATTTCTTGAAATCTATGGAATTGATGCTACAGGAAGTTAATCAAATCGAGTCACTTGATTTGGAATTGGCGGGTATATACTTTTCCATTGGTGATTGGTGTATTAAACATGTACATATTAAATGGTCAAAACTTCACAGGTTGGCCCTAAACAATTAGAGGTTTAGAGGTTGAGTCGTCATTGGGTTTTGTTTAACTTTGTAGACCATTCACACTCGTGGAATCAGTTCTGTTTTCATGTCGGGTTGCTGTATGTTCTCATAATCTGGGAGTTCCTCAAAAGGCCACCCAATGTCACCCTATTGAATTGAACCCAGTGAATTACAGGGTCCCAATACATCACCCTACCTCACTCCACTCTTGGGTATCCCAGTGGAAAGAGCAGACCTGGATGGAGCAGGGCACCGTGAGAGGAGGTTTCTTGTTTCTTTCACACCTATCTTCTTCAACCTCCCTCTCCACTCCTCCATTGAACTGCACACACCAGATCCTCCTCAATGCCTCCCCCACACCACAGGACACTGAACATGGAGCCTGCTCCCCCACCTGCCACCTACACCACAAGGAAAACATTGAGCACTCATGAGTATTTTCACATGTCGCTCATAGTCAACAGATATATAACCTGACCAATAATTCACCTTGCTGGGCAGGCCTCTGTGTTACATGGCACCACCTCTTGAGGTCTGGGGGCAGTGGAACAGGCTGAGTCAGCTACCACTACCCTCCTGCCTCCTTCACCTCCTGGAGACTGCAGAGAGCAGTACAGCACCCTCCTGGCTACCCCGCCTCCGCATGACACGCTGCACACTCCCTGCATGTACCGCCACCTAGTGCACAGAGATAGTTATGGCACGGGGATCGTCAAACTTTTACATTACATTACAGTTAGGACAGTAATCAGGCGTCCTTAACCAGAAACACTTACAGAAGTGCTTTGTAAACTTCTTAGTAGATATTTGTACCATACTACTACAAATTAGGGATAGCACAAGAACTAAAATCCTGTTAGGACTTCATGTAGGTAAAAACAGCTATTTTAAATTGATAGATTTGATTTAAAAGGTGCATTTTCATCCTTCACTTAAGCGCCGAGATTAACGTTTGCTTTGCTCAGACTTCATATGAACGTTTGTGAGTTGATAAATTATGAATCTGAACAGCACACGATAATTTGTTTAGGTGGTCAAATGGCCACTGTCTCACAATAACTCAAATGACAGGTATCAACTTAAAAATATCAGGGGATTTTGACTAATTCTCTAAAGGATTGTTGTTTTAGCAGTGGTGCAATGACTAGATATAATTTCCCCAGTCTCTATATTAGAATGGAACCAGATAATACAAGAAAACTGTATGCAGAAATAAAATACATTAACATTTTCAGAAAAAAAAGCTTTTATATGATACAGTGGCACGTATTTAGTATGACCTAACGTTAAACTTGAGCAATAGCAGAATCAGGCAGCTTCATTAGGATGCCAGACTGAACCTTCTACCGTCTGCAGAAGCTGGCATGTCATCCACACTGGATATCATTATTATCTTCCGCTTAATTCACATGAGGCAACTCTGGGTGCAAGGGCAGGAACCACCCTAGGTGGAGCGCCAGTCCATCGCAGGGCATACACACACACACACACACACAGTCAAGCACACAGTCGCACACTAAGGGCCACTTTAGAGACACCAGTTAACCTAACACGCCTGTTTTTGGCCTGTGGGAGGAAACCGGAGCAAACCCACGCAGACACGTGGAGGACATGCAGGCTGCACCCTGGGATTGAAGCCAGGACCTTCTTGCTGTGAGGCAGCGGTGCTACCCACCGAGCCACCGTGTTGCACACACTGGTTATCAATCCACCCAAATGATCTTACCTTACTCTACCACCCTCTTTGCTTCACTGGCGCTCTCTGCCTGCCCACGTCAGATTGATGCTTGCCCACTGGAAGGAGCTACTGAAACCGTTTTGAGACTCAATCTTGGCTCAGCTAGCCACACCTCTTAAAACAACGTATAGAGAAGTGTCAAAACTGCACCCTGGTAGTGGACTGAACCTCTCTTGGTGGTCCAAATGACTAAGTTTCTCATTGTCTCACTCCTTGCTCCGGTCCTCGCTGTTTTCTGCCCACATCAACACCTACCAGGGTCTTACTGAGATTGTATAATGGCTGGTAGCATTTAAACCTGTCTACCAAGAAGCATAAAGTACTTCTGCAAGGTTCTAAAAGCTGTAAACATTGGTTTCTTATAATGGATAATACAATATCTGATGTCAGAATTGCTCTTTGCCATGGACGTACATAGCAGGGCATGGTGACTCTGCACAAGGCTGTGTATACTGCTCAGGTTTAGTGAAGCGGTCGCACAGGAACTCTGGAACATCCAGGCGTGACTGGTGATCCACGCAGGAGAACCATATTTGCTGAATTCCTGCACACACACCACAGTAATCCATGCACTGTCTTGTAAACTGCAGAGTGTGCTGAAAATAATCGGTATGGTAGATCATTGTACCTTTTCCACAAGTCTTAGTGCAGTGGCCAATCACAGGGCTCCACACATACACTGGCGTTACTCTGGAGCGGGACATCGGGGAGTGTGACCCTATCTTGTCCTTTCGATCCTGAAAGAAACCACTAAATTGTTATAGATCTTCAATTACAAAATTTCTACACCATATTTTCTTAATATGTGAAACATAAATAGATTTTATTTTGCCCATTCATCTTGAAGAGCAATCTCTGATCTAGGTCATCAGGGCTGTGCAGGCCAGTCAAGCTTTTCCACAACAAACAAACAAAGACCTGATATAGATATGTGACAAAAAATTGTTCTTAGTGGCTTTGCCTTGTTCTTTACCTCTTTGTGTGTCTCCCAGCCGATAGGACACACATCCACAACACATGGCACATGTTCCAAGGGCTTGGAGTGTGAGCACAGGCTTTCGTCTACCTCTAGGTCTGCCCCACGATGAGAGCGGACACAGGACACGACTCTGTGAGCTTCACCCGGGCCACAGACGACCGAGCATTCGCCAGGGTCCGAGACTTGCCATCTGCAGCACACAGTATAGCCTAGTAAGCATTTCTCAACATTAGAAGCATTTAGTAATGTTGTGTTGGTCAAAGACTTTGATATTTGTAATTTGTCAGATGCTGAATAATACACTCACTTGTATTATCACAAAAAACGCAACAATAAGGATAAGAAAGTGATCAAAGCAGTCACCATGAGGCCTCGTTACTCAAACCTGACCATCTTCAGACCCCAAACAGAACCTGGTCTCATTACTATAGATGAAACGGTTCCAGTCTGTAGCAGTCCAGCTTTTTTGTTTACAAAATCACTGCAAACGAAGGCTGGCTGTCAATGTTAGGACACGTAATGGCCATGTAATACATACATTTCCTTCTGCTAAGCATCTGGAAATAGTTGGGGCTTAGACAGAAGTGTGTAATGAAGGTGCCACCTTTGTCTGGATGGTGGACAACAAACCAATGGGAGCAGCTCATGCTTGTTGGTGCATCAATGATCTTCGCAATGCGTGCCTTCACGGAACCACTGCTCCCAACACCTCCTAACATTTAGATCAGAACGGCCTAGATGGCAGGCCATTTGTCTAAATGACCCTCTGAGCAAAATGTCTTAGAGTGCCTCTGGGAACCTTTTTATAGGGCAGCATGGAAAGCACCGTTATGTCGTCTTGTGGCAAAACCCAGTATCCAATCAGATCACATCTGTAACCATTTATACATCTTCCCTGGCCATAACAGCATGCAGACATTGGCTGAAATCTGACATTTCTGTCTGGGTGCAAAATATTTGGTCAAACAGTGTGTTTGTTTGTGGGCACCACAGTGTATGTGTTTAGAGATGCAGTATGTATGATGTAACGTAGTGATAGAACAGGGGTGGGCAAACTTTTTGACTCGTGGGCCACAGATGGAGTGTTTTGGTAATTTACCTCGTATGAGAAAAAAATAACATGGGATATGTTAAAAAACGGGCTTTGATTTCAATAGAAAATTAACAAAAGCATTGCAACAAAATATCACTTCCAAGTCCCAAAGTATTTATTTACTGAAATGACACTGAAAGAAAATGAAAGTAACAAAATACAGCTTTTTAAAAATGACTAATAGTTACCATTTTCAATCTTTTAAAGTTTTATCTGACTGATGCCAGCATAGTTGGCATGTTTTGTGGTAAAGTGACGGCTGATATTATACTCTTTAAAAACCGCCACAGTCTCTTTGCATATCAGGCGTACAGTAATCTATCGGTGTTCGGTAAAAAATATATTTATTTGTCCAATCTTTATTAAACACTCGACATTCTCTGTCCACTTTTTGGTTTTTTTAGCTCTGCTCACGGTTACAGAAAGGTTGAGCTGTCAAAGAGGGAAAACGCTGAGTAATGATGCGTTCGTACGGTGTCGGAACGATTGGAAAAATCACGTTCTCAATAGGAAAAACAACGTCTCGGCAAGACGGATCTTCCAACACCACTTGAATGCAGCATAAGACAGCATAAGTCAGTGTATCAAAGTGTCCCATCTATAGAGAAATGGCAGAATTGCAGGGAAAATAAAACATTAACATGGTTTAACATGGGAGTGGACCTGACTACTCAGTAGGGAGAGGGGCCCATGAAAATCCGGATTTTTATTTTTTTTTTGCTCACGTTCCTCGTGTACTGGCATGGATAAGGGCCCAGTGACATTGAGAGTGTACAGAGCCCAGAATTTGCTGCCACGCCCCCATGCCCACCCCTGTGATAGAATGTTAAGCAACCACACAAGAAAGCAAAGCACCCATTTTTCCATGCTTATTCTGATCCGTTCCCTGAGGGATACAGAACTGAAGTCAGAATCCATTTATTTAGTACAGTTCCTGAAGCTCTACCTGGCAGGACATAGGTGAGTGTTGCATGTCTCTGCTTCTGCAGGCTTGGTTGTCTGAGGGCACCCAGAATCCAGCAGTGCCACTATATCGTTCCCTTGCTTTTGCATGCAGGTCACAGAGCGCAGCCGCTCTCCTACCCCACAGGGGGTGCTGCAGGGACCAAATTCACCAAGAACCCAACTGCAGAAAAGGCCAAACACATACTCCACCATTATCAGCACACAGTATTGTGTCTCACGTACTATAAGCTTGATATTGATATTGATATTTGATATAATTTGAGAAACAATGGATTAAAATAAGGTTCATAAATATGACAATATGTTATTGTATTGTGATACATTTTGATATTGTGATAGACAATGTGCTTTTGTGAGCATATCGAGGACATCGTCTTAGGACACCATTAGATTGGATCACTGGTTTAGAAATATAGAATTATTTCTCAGCCTATTTGTTCTTTGTTAGAATACAACCTGAAAATATACTTCTTTAGACAACTGTGGAAAGTATTAATGTGACGTCCACATTTACAGCTTTTAGTAGACGCCCTTATCCAGAGCAATGCAGGCAGTTGGGTTAAGGGTCTTGCTCAAGGGCCCAACAGTTGCAACTTAGCAGAGGTGGGATTTAAACATTGGACCTTCTGGTCCAAAGTACAGTGCCTTAACCTCTAGGCCACCACACTCCACTTACACTTGAGCGATATCAGCACCTTGCCTCTCTATCGGGACGACGATAAAAGTTGGCCTTTCTACAGTTCAGAAGAAACTTGCCTTTTTGGAACTATCATATGCAAAAGCTCACAAAGATTGAAATGGAGATCAGTGTAAAAACAGAAAAGCATTATGGAATGACAAATCCATGTTTGAAATTGGGACAGATAGTCGACATGTTATATATAGCCATTATACCATCGCTAACACGATAAATCTATCTAATGGTATCTAATGTCAATATTGTATGTAGGACTATAATTAGTTATTGGATTGTAATTTATCAGATATTCACTTTGTTTTTGTTTTTTCATTTTATCCTGCTTGACTGACTTACATATTTAAAAGATATATATATATCTTTTTTTTACTCCTTCGGCCTGCTCAGCTTATCTTGTCTTATCTTTATTTTATCTTAGCTTGAGAATATCTAAACACCGATGGGCTTGATGGTCTCGAAATTAGATGTGTTCAGATAAGTTTTTGTCATACTGCTATATAGGCAACGTAAAAGATCATAGTGCCACTGACTTAAAAAAAGACCTAGACAAACGTCAACAGTCAGAAGTTCATTGCTATTTCGGCAGATTATTGTCAAGACAGGTGTGTGCACAAAGCAAGTTGGCAGGTATGCAAACTTTTACATCTATAATAAACAAATCAAATAATCAAATAATTAACCCACAGATTATCGGATTGTAGCTTGTAAGACTGTATCAGTTAAAGTCACACAAAAGATGACTGTGTTTCCCAAAATAAATGCAGATATAAATCCAGCCCAAGAAGATATTTTAAGTATTACTTTAATTGTCCTTAACAGGTAAACTGAAGGTACCTGGGTGGGCAGTCAGGCAGGTGGCATGGTTGAAGTATGATTGGGCTTGGAGTAATTGAGCCACAGAGTTGTTCCTCCAGGTGTTCTTGAGTGTTCATGTCCATACACACCTGACTGACCCTCTGGACTCCTGTGGACCATAAAGTAGAACATCCATAATCACTACCAAACCTCTATCTCAGGACCTTCCTGTTCTGGCCACTATAGACTTAGCCTCAAGACTAACGGAACCAGCCAGCAACTAAACACAGACAGAACAAACACTGAGGCAGTGCTTAGTCACTCTGGTTTGTCTTCCACCTCTACTGAGGCGAGGCGAGGCGAGGCTTTCACCAAGGCTGCCTTATTCTATTGTGTTGAAGTAGTCAATTCTTTCCAAATTTTGAACTTCCTCCTTTCTAGGAGGAGTCAGTGTTCCTTGTATTGTAGCTCTGGTTCTAAAATCTAAGGCCACCTAATGACTATATATAACGTATTGTCATCAACTGGAACCAAACATTTAAAGTATTGGATTCTTCACTCCATAATACTCTTTTCCACTGCTTTTCATTACAATATTTGTGAGCTCTAGCATATCTCAATCATTTCACCCTGCTCCCCTTCTAAAAAAGTGGTTTCTTGGCTGCTACCCTTTCAAAAAGACCATTCGTCATGAAGTTACTTTGAATTGTAGAACTTGGGAGAACTTGGGAATGAATCTAATACAGAGTCTGCACAATAATTATATATGATCATGATACAATTGATAAAACCATTGTATATCTAATCTAATCTAATCTTATCTAATAGTGGCCTAAGACTTTTGCTCAGACGTTTTGCATTCAGAGCATGAAAACACTATACCTATATTAACACCTATATTAAATTGGGTATTGTTTCATAATTCTTTTCTATCAGGATAAATATTGGAGTATTCCATTAAACCCACTAATAACCCATTTGGTGAAAAGGTCACATGATTGTGTTTCCCAAAATAAATGTAAATATAAATCCAGCACAAGAAGATGTTTTAAGTATAAGTTCAATTGTCCTTCACGGATAAGCTGAATGTACCTGGGTGGGCAGTCAGGCATGATTTACTTTAGTATCACATCAGCTTTACCTGAGCCACAGGTTACAGAACAGGAAGAAATGACAGCAGACCATCGACCTTCAACAACCTTTTCCAACTGTGCATCCAGAGGTACGTAATAGTGGAAGGTGATGTTTGGGCTTGTGATGTCTCCGTACTCCTTCCCGTATTTTCTATATACCTAAATGACAAACATGTACATGTTATAAAAGTTATACGTGATTTCATAATCAAGCAGTCGACAGACATCTCTAACGTTCCTGCATTTAACTTTAAGTCCGAGCAAACAATCTGATTGTGATGATACTTCCCAGCAGCCATTCCTCTGACCTGTATGTGGATCTTATCTGTGACTGGTCCAGACAGAATGAGCTCTTCTGTGTGAGGTAGAAGTTCAGGGGTGAGGTAGAGGTTGTAGATGATGCGATGTTCCTCCAGAGGGGACGGGTGAGTGGTGTTTAATGCTATACTCTCATTTCCAGCTATTACATATGTATCATTCACCAGCAACGCTACAGAAACACAAAATATGCACCATCATTTCAATGAACTGGGTAACACGTCTGTAGCACAACAGCTACTCGCTACACTTACCCATATGTGTAAAAATGGGCCCCCAGTTAAACAAGCGGACCCAAGAGGCATTCATGGGCAAGACAAGAAATGTCACATACTCTGAAAAAAACAAGATATACCTAAATCATATATATGGAAATGAACATTGTGATCATATGGTAAATAAAGAAGTAGTACCTTGGGCCTCTCCATCAGTATAGGAGCCAGAGATAAGTTGGCAATTGGAAGCATTTCCTCCACACACACCACACACATCCTCCACCTTCCCAGAATTCATCACTCCATCACAGCCAAATACCTGAGAAAAGAGCACATAAATGTCAAGGTTTCTGGAGTATTTCTACTAATGCAACCTCTGCTACTACTACTACTACTACTACTACTACTAATAATAATAATATGAGCCATATTCATTCTATCTTTCTCCTATATTTAAATTTTCTGCCTTTTTTCTATTGCTCTCCTACTTGGTTTTGTCATTAGTGAATTATCTTTTTTCTTTTTTCTTTGTTTTTTTCATTTGAAGTTCTCTGTTCTTACCTTCATCCCTCCATTTCTTTCTTTTTATTCCTCTTGATCCTTTCTGTCTCTCTTCTACCATTTTCTGTTTTTTAAATTTGACCCCTTTCTTTTCTTTTATGTCCTTGTTTATATTCTTTGTTCTGTTTTTTCTATCTATTCGTCTCTCTTTCTTTCCGTTGACTCCTTATTTTAATTTTATTTTTATTTTACTCTTAATCCTCCATTTTCTTTTTCAATTTCTTTCGTTCTAGTATTGCACTACTACTACTACTAGCGGTGCTTACTACCACTAGAAGGAAAGAAAAGAAAGAAACAAAATAACAAACAAAGAAAAAATGAAGAAAGACAAATTGAGGAATGGTCGCAAGAGGCACTGGTGGTGCATTACCTGGCACTTTCCATTTAGGCAGGCCGTAACTGATCCAGTAGGTACAGGATGGTCAGCTTCACACCTCGTCCCATCGATGAACTGAGAACCACGGCTCACCATGAAGTCCTGCTCACGAGAGCGGCACATCATCTTACACTGGGCATCACCTAAACACCACATAGCAAACGACAAACAAGAGTGAGAGATAAAGGATAACATCCAGATATTATGTTCTACCATGAACCTGTCAAATGTTATAATAAATAATAAATAATAAAAATAAATAAATACAGTCGAATCCGGTAAATGGGAGCACATCAGGACGTGACCGTTTTGGTCCTAATAACCGGCTGGTCCGATTAAACGAACATGCCCTATGTTACAAGATGGGACGTGCTATAATTTA